>VZTA01027433.1:63563-116145 GCA_013398855.1 Mohoua ochrocephala
TACACAAACACCAGAGATGTGCTTACAGAACTGTTTTTGCTAGGGAAGAAAAGGAGCAAGTTGCTGGAAAACTTATAACATCACTTTGACTGTTACTTTTTTTCCCCCCTCTGAAACTCTGGGGGGAGAAAATATTTTATTTTAAGCAATTTGAACTAAAAGTTCCCTAGCTACAGTCCACAAAGCACTAGCTGGCTGCTGCTTCTCATTTGCTGTTGCTTAACTGCATTAAGAGACAACTTAAAAACAAACCTTTCCTAATCAGGATGAGTTTCCTTTCTGAGCAATTTACCTACATGGAACTGCATATAATGAGAAATCCGTATAACGATGTCAGATATCACAAATGAGACAGGAACTGCTCTCTCAGCCAACTATTAGTAAAAGAGATGATCTATGTTCCAAAAGGTTTGCTTTAGGTAAATTTGATTTTCGCCTCACAACATAAAAGTTTTTAGAGTTGTTTTTTTTGTGAAATCAGTATAGAGAGATACACCTTTCCACTATTCAAGTCCTTAAATCAACTTCAGTTGCAAAGAATGATGAAGCAAATATTAAAAGTAAAGACTATATATATATAAAAATATCCAAGAATTCATTTCTTCAGCGAGTCTGAGGAGAAACAGTGCTATTGCTGCAGACCAAAGGTAAGTGTCCCTCTACTCATTTTTGTGCCTGCAGAAATTATCGGAAAATAAATATGAACCATAGAACAAAGAAAAACCTCCTTAATTTTAGAAATGGACTCAGGACAGTATGATGTCTCTCTGAAAAAGCCAGAAGACACTTTTTGGAACCAAAGCAGAAAAAACTGCTAAATTTACAGCATTATCAAACTTTTCATAGTCTTCACTGCTGAATTAGTGTACGAATTTAACATTTTTTCTGACATTAAATTATCCTATTACTTTGCTAGGCAAAGCCCCTGATACATTATTATATATTTTAAGAAACACAAATGCATCCTGAAATTCTATTTATATCTCAGCTACATTCAATAATATTTTTATACACTGCTTTTTGTAAAAACTTTTGAGTTTATGTAACACATTGTACATTAAGGAAACATTTATATGTATAGATACATATGTGGATCTTACCTAGGCTTGGCTACACAGGAATTTACAGTGAACAAGCAGCTCTCAGTCATTTACTTGCTTTATTGATACTGTTTGATATCACCAAAAGCCTTTCTATAAAACCCCTTGGCCCTCTGAGCTTGATCAAACCCTGGTGAAACCAAAGGAAAGGTTCACTTCAGTGGGAAATACCTCAAATCCTTTCCTAGATTTTCTTTGTATAGGAATTACAGATCCCTTTGAAAGAAAGATGTTTACTAAATAAATAGTTCCATTGTCAGCTCTGCTCATGTGCCTCCAAAAATGAAGCCTCCTGCTCATATTCATCGAAGCCATACTAATTAAAGGTAGGAAGTTGAGAAACAGTGGCCACGGTTTTAACCAAGTAAGTATCTAATTTTGCTGGTGAATACCCAATATTTTATTGTGTGCAACAATACAAGGGTTAGGGTGTTCTTGCCCTTAAGCAGCTTTGTCAAGTTGCAGAAGTTATTTTTCTGGGATGAATTAAAACTATGTTTACAGTGACAAGTACAGAGAGAAGTACGCAGAGTGGCTGGACACACAGCTCTGGCTCAGAAACTCTATACCCATTTTAATAGACCACTATACAAAAGATAATAGGCACTGCTGGGAATCCAGGTATATTACTATGAACATGGCATTACAGTGATGAGGATATGTAGCCCTGGAACCCAAATCTGCTCACGCTTGGCCACGTTAAAGTGAAAGAAAAGTGCAGAAGTCATCTGTCTGACTCCAGTTATGCAGACAGAGTTTCAAAGTCTTCACCCTTATCAGCTGAAGCCATATAGGGGGGAAGGAAAAGCAGTGGGATCCTGTCCGGGAAGGTTCTCAACAGTGCAGGAAAACATAAAATGGACTGTCTTTTTTCATCATCATTATCATTATTTCTCTTTTCTATTTTCCTCTCACTTTTTCAACCACTCAGCCTCACCACCCATCTCTGTCAGTGTTTCTCCCCACATGCCAGTACACTTTTAAATCAGATGCCACTGCCATTTTTTCCTTTGGAGGTCTCCACACTGTCTGGGAAAAATTTAAAGCAGCAAAAGGGTGGAAGAAAGAGACCAGTATATTGCATTAAATCTGATGCTAATGTTTCCCTGCAGCATTGACAATTATCACTTACAACCATAAATCCTGTTATATTTGGTGTATTTTGACTCATAAGGTCATAGGAGACTCTTGACTTCATATTTTATTTAAGCACTTTCATCTCTCAGGATTATGGAGAAAACCTTATACGTGTGATCTCTGTGTGAAATGCTAGCAAAATAATTAATTCTGCTTTTAAATCTTGTCATTTTTCAGCTTATGCTATGAGGTTAGAGTGTACTACAACCTAAGACAGACAATTCTTTCCAAACGTGTACCGAGTGACCACTGGCTATGATAGTGCTGTTAGGCTTGAGAGAGCTTGGAGTTTGCAAAAACAACACTTTTAGTGCTGTGAGAAATTCTCTATTTGAGATCATATTTAAAATATGATCACCAGCAGATAGTTTCCTTACCTGGTATAACATGATAGGTTCTATGTTGTATCCCAGTATATCAGCAAACTCCTTTGCAATAACTGTTTTGCCACAGCCCTAAAAAGTTAAAAAATATTAATTAGATTACAAAGATCATGGGGAAGAAGGGAGAACAGAAATTTAAATTCTTACTTTTCCTCCAATTAAACACATGTCTTTAACCATATGGGATTGCATCATTTCTGCCAACAGTTGATTGTGGCTGGAAGTCCTTATGAAAGTATCTGATCGAGAATGATTTTTTAACATTCCAGTTCCAGCTGAAACCTGTAAGAAAAAAAAAGGTAAATCAAAATGCTAAATAAGCTATACTGTGATAACTCTAGGCTTTGTGTGGACTATGTTATGCTTGTCCAAAACTATTGTAATATTTTGCTGATAATTGTCACCCATCAAACTTGAAACTCTCACTGTCACAAAATTAAACCGACTAATTTCTAACAGACAAACTCCTTCACATCTCCGTCACCCACTCTTCATGAAAAAAATTAACAAAATGTGAATCAATACAATTACAGCATTGGGGTACGCGAACAACTTCAGGCTGCTCATGCAAGAGACAAATCAAAAGTCACCAATGTTCACTGCTCATCAGAGAAACATGGAAGAGATAGAGCAATTAGTACTGTGAAAATCTGAAGGAGCTACTTTGACCCGAACTTTGGAGAGTTTCAATTGTTCGCCACGTTAAGGCACTTGCTTTACATTTCTACTTCCTGCCCTAGTTTGGGAACTGTTTTATCTGCAAAGTTCTTATGCCCTCCTGTTCCCAGAGACATTCTGCAGAAGTACTTTCAGAAGGTATCACCTATGTGTCAAACAAAACCAAAAATCTTTGCCTCAGAAAAGAATTGAATTAAGTTCCTACCGACTCAACTTTTCCTGAAAAATTCCCATTAGCTGNACTCTCTAGACTCTCCAAATTCAACATTAACTTCATATTCTCAGATCAGCATCTGTTTCCTGAGTAAGAACTTATTTCACCACCTAGCAGGTCATAAACTTCATTGGAAGAAACTCAGACTAATCATATTTGATGTGATTACTTTGTTCCATTTTCCCAACATCCTGTGTCGGAACATTACCAAGCACTCATTAGATTTTATTTGAAGTGTAAACAAAGACAGACTATTGTTTTTACAAAAAGAAAAAGGGAAAGCACCATTAAGAGCATCATAAGTACTCTCTGCTATTCTAATCCAATAAAACAAAAAAAGAAATTGAAAGGCTTTTTTTTTTCATCCAAACTGTAATGATTCACATGGAGGAAACTATGAGTTTATCTAGAAATAAAATCATGCGTATCCATAAACTAATATTCCAGTATTTAAATGTGTCTCCAATAAATACCATGTGTTACTCTACCAAAAAAAAAAAGTGCTCAGTACAAATGACTTTTAGTATCAAGTGTAAGTGTCAAATTCTTGAAGAGACGAAAACAAGTTAGTGATTTTAAAAAACATATTATAGTTTGATGAATATATAAATTCATACCTGGAATGTCACTTCTTTTTCACCAATTTGGACAGTTACATCAGCCCTGAAGGGTTTGTTTCCATGTGCACTTTCTACTTTAGTAATCTTCCTGGGAAACAAGTGCTTTTCTGAATCTTGAAGCTCGAAGCGCTGTAGAATTCAGGGGTGAGGACATTAATTATTAGATACAACTTTCTGGTTTTTAAGACTGTTCCTTCTAAAACAATGCCAGAAGCACATTCATTATTAATTGCTTATGAAGTCCTAAATCCATTTACTTTACTTCAACTTTTACTTCAGACATCTGTGTTCACATTCTTGATGGCCTATACATTTTACATTTAAAACCAAAGCAAAGAGATTGTATACCAGCTACTTACTCAGACTGCAGTGACAGATGTAAAGTGAAAATGTCACATGGTGACTTTGCCAAGTCTTAGCCTGACAGTCCAAAATAACATGAGAAACGAACCATAGCCTTTAGCATGTGTAATAATAGATCACCTATCTCTGCAGGTCATAACCAATTGCAGATCTAAACATAATAAAAATAACCAGCAAAACTGCATTTACTTAGCTTCATAGCTGCCTTATACAATGAAAACTGAGGACAACCTGCACAAATTAAGCCTTCAGCACGTTATGGGTATATCAAGGACATAAAACAGGACATATGTTTTCTCAATCCTCTTTTGAGCATTATACTCTTTATTTCTGCTGTACATAGAAAGCACAAAAACCACTTAAAAATGTTCAGGAAGAAGAATCACACTGGGGACTTTATGCACAAAAAAAGCTAATAACGGAAACTACTGAAATCATAGAGCCATTTTATTCAACAGAGTGAAACTCGAGTAAACAAGAGAAAAAGGAATACTGTCCAACTCCTTAGAATTCTTAGAAAACAGAGTTTTTTAAACAGAAGTCATTAATGTAAAATAACTCTTAGAAGGCATATAATATTACTACTACTAGGATTCATAGCGGTGCCTATTGAAGTTCAGAAAGAAAACTGAGATGGATTTTCACAACAGCTTTTGCTCTTCATCACTTTCTAAACTTCCATTCTGGAACAAAAGCCTACAAAAATATTACGTTTAAACACATATTTAAGATAAATGTGCTTTAGTTAAGGGCTGCACCAAATTATATTCTTATTGTAACAGCTGAGTCTACTTCAGATACCATTAAATTCTTAAACAACAAGAGAGAGCAGGAATGCCTACTGAGTACTATCTCCAAGTACGATTCTAAGAAACACTCCAACTATGATTCTGTGAAAGCAACTACCAAATGTTCTCACTCTTATCTTCATTAGTAAGTTGCAATTTTCTTACTAAGTTAATGGCATTTTGGATAGAGTCAAGGGTGCTTATACACAAAATTGCCAACGGCTTGTACACTAAAATCCCTTACCAACAAGAGAAAATAACTGTGAGTGAGCAAGATTACATGGACCAGCAGACCCTGGATACTGGGTAACAAGGATTTGGAGACAGCAACAGCAGAACTTGTACACAAAGGGAGTTTAAAATTTCTAAGGTGTCTTTTTGTTTGGTTGGGTTTTTTTGTTTTGGTGTTGGTTTTGTTTTTTCTTTGTTGTTGTTGAGGGTTCTGTAGCCTTTTAGACACTAAGTCAGGACAGTGAAAGAGGAATGTCTATGTGCATATTGTTACTGAATTTATGCAACTTAAATTCATCTAACTGAATTTGAATTTATCACATGTAATCACACAGATGCTGCTGAACTGAATGCTCTAGAAATTAAACAACCTCACACCACTCGTAATTGCCACACTTACACCTGAACAGGGGTAGCAAAACTGCCTGTGGCTTTCAGAGCAAGACAGATCTCTTTGACGCAGTTCTTCATTTGGAATTATGACAGGCAGATATGGAATCAGAGTGGCATGAAATGGATGTACAACACATTAAACACTTCTGCTGAGCCAGAAACAACTTCCCCTATAAAATGTTCAAGCTGATAGCTGCAAAGGAAAAAATATTTGTGGTTTGAGAGTACAACTACTGAACGCATTCATTATCAGAAAGTTTGGGAGATACATGGAGAGCCAGAAGCAGGCAGCCTCATTGGCTCAGAGGAAAGCAAAAAGAATAGACCAGCCACCAAAAAAACACAGAAGCGGTTTGGCAGTTCATAATCATCAGGCCACATTCTGCATGCCTAGAAACATGTGAGAAAAGGCGAACTGTAAAAGTTAGGAAAAAAAAAGAAGAGGAATTCTGACCACTTGGAAGCATCCAATGATCAGTAATATCTCAAAATGGAAAATGCAAAGAACACACCAGTAATCCAGCTGGTCAAAGGAACAGAGCTTAAATGAGCCACAGCTGCAGATGACCACTCGGCTGAACCTACAAGGCAGCCAGGCTACTCAAAAGAGGCATCCAAAGGCTGGAAGATTCTCTGCAAGGGAAGGAAAAAGAATTTTCTAAAGAACAAGAGGGCTGAACTGCTTCACAAGGAGCAAAATATGAACTGCAAGTACAAGATGGGATGGATTGATAGAGGGAGTTTGACAGATTCCACTACAATGGTATGTATTGGCACTAAGAGCATCTATTAATGCAAAACCCCAAAGATTATAAAATACTTTGGAAGGAATAAGAGAGAAACAAATCCTTCCTTAGAACAAAATTTGCAACAGAAATATCTTAGAAGAGAAAAGAATTCTTCTGAAGAATTCTTTCTTGTCTAGACATGAAATAGAATTCCAGTCTTACAAGAGTTCCTATGTACTGCGAGGCAGGGAAACAGTTTTCAATGAGGAGGTCAGGTAAGATTAAAATGGGTGTGCAAGTAATACAAAAATGAGTAAAGGCAACAAAAAATCTTTTATTTGATATAAGATCAAGTCAGTAAACACAGAATTAATCAAAGCATGAAAAAAATGAAGAAAAATTCTAGGGCTTTAGAGTGAAGCTAAAAGGCTAAAAGTTACTTGCTCATTTATTAAGACAAATCTGTTCTGTATGCTATTTCTAAAATCTCATGGGAAAGTTCTCCTGATTAGAAGGCAAAAAAATCCAAACAGTGGGTATTTCCAGCACTGTGAAAAAAAGGCACGCAAAAGGCATGTGAGAATTAAAAGAGCAAACCCAAAACATCCAGTGAATCTGGAGTAAAATACTAAAAGTTTATGGGACAATAAAGAAATAAGTATAGAAAATGTGGAGTTTCTTATACGCCACCATACTCAGCCTAAATGAAGCCAATCAGTTTTATAAAAACCTCTCAGTGGCATACAGAAAATTCCAATGCTGTGGGAGACACATCATACATGCTCAAGCTTATCGTTTGACAATGTTTAGCTGGAAGCTGTTTTCCTTGAAATCAGTGATTTCTCCATATCACAGTCTTGCAGAGAAAAACCTTAAATACTTTTTTACTTAATTTTTACAATTGTATTTCAGATGTTCATCTGTCAGTCAAAATAATTTGTCATGCCAGTATTTCATGCAAGCACAGAATAATATTCAAGGCCAAAATTCCAACCAACTCATATTTTCCTTTGTAAGATCTTCTCAGTTAAGGATTATCTTTAAGAATCAAAATACAAATTGATACAGTGGCCAAAGTGCAGAAACTTCAAATAAGGGTAAACAGAGGCACATCATTCACAAGTTTATTTTGGTACTTCTGTCCTGTCTGTTGCAAGCCAGTGAACTAATGAATGCTGCAAACTTTAGCACTTGTACAAATGCTTTTGTATGTTACACACCTCTAAACAGATTAGCACGCAATCCCTAAACACCTTTTTTATGCTAACTAGTTTGAAACAAGGAGTTACATTAGTATCAAATTAAAAAGTTGGTTGATGGACATCCTTTTTTCTCCAACATTGTTAGGTGGGGTCTCACCAGAGAGGAATAGAGGGGCAGAATCCCCTCCTCGACCTGCTGGCCACGCTGCTTTTGATACAGCCCAGGATACAGTTGGCTTTCTNNCAAGAAACTACCTTCACTCCCAAGGAAGGTGTAAATCAATATTTCACATTATTTCATTATTGATAATAAGAATTACAAGTAATGCCTAGATCTTAGTGTAGTCTCAGTAAGCAAGGAGGTGTATAAGGAAAGGATTTCCCCAAGCTGAACATAACTTGGGAAGACAGTGCCTTAAGAATATGATCTCTTCAGGAAACATGCACAGTGTCTAACAGCTGCCAAAACTACCTGTTTGGCATAATCACTGGCTATCTCACTTCTTAGCTCCAACAGCTCACTGGAAGGGAAGGTATCCTGAAATTAAGGTATGTTATCAGCTATATTACTACATCCTGATATCTGTCTCTGAGTCTGACACCTAAACTTTACACTCCATTATCTGAAATTTGGGGGTTTTTTTTCTTTAAATGTTAGCTGATGTTAATAAGTGATTGAATACACAGATTAATCCATCAATGCCAACATAATTCCAGGTTGTTTTTTTTCAACTCTTGTTACCACCCGGTTAAGATCAGCATTTCCTTTTACACAGAAAATGTATTCAGTGCCAGTTATTACCTGGACACTCTTAGGAAACCCGTAGAAAAGTAGAATAAGAAATCACCTTGCTTCTGCTAGACTCCTCTCCCTCACCATTCTTAAAGAATGGAAAAAATCATCTCTTATCAAAATTTATACAGTTCTGGAGCTGCTATTACTATAACATCATTATAAACAGACGTTCCTCAATACAACCAGTTATTTTCTGTATTTCTTAAGGTTCATTGCTTAACAAGATTTGTTGTGTGCAAATAGAATAAAATTCCAATTAAGATTACATGTACTTGTTGACATAATAAGTTTGTGAAAGTAGTGATGAGGAAGATTAAAAAAAAAAAAAAAGGAAAACTAACACAGAAAAATCTAATAATGAGGTATTTAAAAGTAGATTATTATTGAGAAAGAAAATTTTACAAGTCAAATCAATTTGTCTTACAGAAGAAGCAAAAGCATGCACAATACAAAGTTAAAGAAAAGAAATGGAAAATGAAGGAAGCGGATAGTAATGAACATAAAGATATTCACCACCTGTAATTGAAGGAGTAAACAAAATGACAAAGTATTTAAAATAAGTAATAAGACAGAAGTGACTGTTACTGCTCTGCTAACAGATAGAAGTTTATTTCCACACAGATGATGGTTCTTATGGGCAACTTCAATTACCCCAAACTGTGGTGGAAGGGCAACACAGCATGAAATAGAATCACCGAATGGGTCAGCTTGGAAGGGACCACAGGGGGTCATCTGGTCCAATCTCCCTGCTCAGGCAGGGTCATCCCAGAGCACATGGACAGGATTGTGTCCAGATGGTTCTTGAACATCTCCAGTGAAGGAGACTCCACACCCTCTCTGGACAATCTATTCCAGTGCTGGGTTACCCTCACAGTAAAGAAGTCCTTCCTCATATTCGGGTGGAAGTTCCTGTGCAACAGTTGAAGGCAAGTGACAAATCACTTCAGATCCTGGACTTCAGGCCATATTGGCTTATTCAGAGAAGTGGTAGGTAGGACCCCACAGGAGTCAGCTTTGACTGTTCAGAAAAGCTACCAAGTTATTCAGGACAACCTCCTAGTCAAATGCAAGGACTGTCCATCCCAAAACTGAGGAAGACAAGCAGGAGAACAGCCCAGTTACACCGGGAATACAGGACTGAACTCCAATGCACAAAGCAGGGGGGAGAAGGGGAAAGAGGGTGTCAGCAGGGATGGGATGCCAACATTTCCCTGACACATAAGCTTGGTTTTAAGAAAATCAAATATTCACTAGCTACAAAGCTGGTGAACATACAAATGACATCTAATTTTCAGGACTGAAAGAGCTGGCTAAAATGCTTTCATGCTCATTTTCAACAACATATGTAACTTCTACAACATATTAAAAAATTAAAGAAAGCTGACACTGTGTTTAAGTGTTAAAAGATAAATGAAATAACCCACCATAATTATAGGCTTTGTAAGCTACTATTAAACATGGACAAATCGACGGATCTGACCAACAACAAGCAACAAAAAAATAACACAGACCAAATCCAGAGACTTACAAAATCTATAATCATGCTATAGTGAATGTGCTTCGTGCATGTGATATCTATAGTCTTTTTAGAATCTTCTCTTAAAAGTCAAATGCCAGAGGTATTTTTTAAGCATTTGACTACCTTAACCATACAAGTAACTACTTTCAAATTAATTAACCACTTATTATATAATGAGGACTTTCCTGTAGTCTTTAACTGAGGTCTAAATATTCCAAAGAACCTAGAGGTTTCACCTTTCACTATAATGAAATTAACTAGCTTATGAGGGCTTTTTAAAATACTGCTATGAAAGTTTTAAGCATCAGCAATAATGTAGCCATTTAGTTTACCTAAGATTTCTGGTTTTGTGCAGAAGTAGTGAAGTAACATTGGTCAGGAGAACTGCCATAATCCATCACTCCCTGGAATTACAATCCAAACGTGCAATACTTACCTTTAACATGTCTTTGACTGCAGTCCTGCCTTCCTTTCCAAGGAAAAGATTATAGGGGTAAAGCCGGTCAATAACATGCTGGACTGACATCATAGGAAAGGTATCCTAATTCGAATTTAAAAATAAAAATTGAAAAAATTATTGACTCGTTCTGTCACCAGCCATTAACCCAAAATCCTGCACAGCTTTGAACTTAAAGGACCACTACAAGCAGTATTCAATTAGATGTCGAAAACAGGCATTTCTCAGGTGTAATTCATTAAGACATAAATGTCCAAAGCAGATTAGAAGAACTATGTCCTAAAAATTATTTTCTTTCCTGTGTATAAATGGAAGCTACAGTGACTGGCTCAGATACCTAAAGACAAATATGGTCAAGAGAGACAAATCCCACCACAGTTAAATGAGTTTCACAGCACTACTAGAAAAGAAACAGTATGTCAAGAAATCTGTATTTCAATAATGATATACACATTCACAACATTTTAAAGTATTTAATTTTGATTCTATTGTACAGATTCTACTTAAAAAATCAGTTCATAGAAATTTCTAAAGTTTGATTAAAACTGTTTTGTTTTGAAAAGAGTGACTAAGTATGCAGAACAACCTATTTTTTTTTTTACTATCTCCTTGTTAGATGTAAGTACTAACTCTTTTGTCAATTGCTGCCTAAACTAGAAAAAAGATTTGACTATTTTGCTGCAGTGATAAAGAAAGAGAAATGCATTTATGACTATTGAAGACACTATGCATAGAGCCTCTCCTGGTAGAAAAAAGGCGTTTCAAACTCCCTAAGTTATTTGATTGTTTGCTTCAAAAATGACTTGTAAATTTTAAAGGACTACTTGTTTGTAACACTAGTGAAAAACAGTCATTTGACTGGCACTATCTTTTTAAGCCTTCACTAAAGCAAATAAAACAATTCAAATAAAATTAACTGATTTTCAGTTATACACTTGGATTTACATAAGCACACAACTGAAAGAAGAGTTCCTTGGAAATGAAGCCAGGAGACGCATATTTTATGAAATGCGTAATTCAATTTATAAGCAGTAATACTATTTATAATGTTCCACATTACAAAAAAAAAAAAAATCAGTAAAAATAAACCATTTATTGCACTGTAGTAAGTGCACAGTTTCAAGGATCAGGGAGCCCTTTATTGCATTTTAAAAGCCCTCCATCTATATATAAAGACATACCATGTAATTTTTCCACATTATCTCAAATTAATAACAATTACAACGAAATGTATAAAATAAGCCTCTTCAGAACAGGACCCTATGAGACAATTCTCCCTTTTCTCGGCCAGAAGTTCTCAAATCAAGAAATTATGTTTTGGGACTGTGTGAATCTGTGACAGAAGATAAGAAACTACTCATCACAATGCACTCTCTCCACAGTTTTAAACAGTTAGACCAACTAAACTAGAAGCAGAGCATGGCACTGACCCAGCATACAGAGGAAAAATGCTGTAGCTCAAAATCACTGAGAACAGCTTAGAAATTCAAGTGATTAAAACTAATTCTAAAAGAAACAGTTTCCATCTACTTAAAAAAGACACCGTCATACAATGGTAACACTTCACATTTTCTAACGTAAAATAAAATGCTTCCTTCACTCCATAGTTTAGATAATAGCTTAGGGCTCATTTTCTTTCTGTTACTCTGAAAGCCATCTGGCATTCATTTAAAAATAATTTTTCACTTTGGGGCTCAAAGAATAAAAAGTTGCAATTTACTTTAAAAGCCAACACATATTTCTTTCCTAAAGCCCTCCAAATACTACTTCATTTCACCGAACTTGAATTTTCATCACTTCTTAATAAATAATGTAGGACCACTAATTCAGAAAACTAATTCTGTCTGTAAGTATCCAGCACAACTGAGGGGACTGAGCACCACAGTAACACAAGTAATTTATATGCTTTAATGCACACAATCCAATAAAATATGTAGGAAGTGATCTGCTGCTGAGCAGTACCATAGGTGAAATGACTGCACATGAGACAACAGAGAACTATCCCGAGTTCCTTCTACAGACACCTGCACCTTGGAGAGAGGGTCTGGGAAACTCTCCTGGTATTTTATCCTCCTGGGTTGACCTGATCTTCTTGCATGCAAAAGGGCACCAAACCCTCTCTATACAGATCTCATGTCCCTAACTTCCTTCAGGAGGCACCTTCCATTTTGTCTTTGACTTTTTACCATGTAATTATAAAGCCCAAGAGACAAAGGACTATCCAGGAAAGCAGAAAGACTGCCACAGCTTTAGTCCTGACCTGCCTGACCTGTCACTGTGACCTCCTCAGATGTACAATTCCTATTTCCCTGTGGACTGTAGCAGTCAGGAAGCACTGCATCTTCAAGCGTGCACAAACCGCATATTCACGTAATCCTCCATTTCTCTTTATTCTAAATCCACTGGTCAGCCCAAAGACCTAATGGAGGCTTCATCTCATACAATTTAACTGTTTCTTATGCCCACGTTTGTTTTGGGTCCTTTAAGGTGTCAGTGGAGAGCAACAGGTGTCTCTGTAATGCAATCAATCTGATTTACATGTGTAACATTAAATCCCAAGCACTTTTAGGTTGTAGTTTTTATTTCTCTCCACTCACTACCTCAGTGCCATCAGATAAACTGTAGATGCCCTGAAGTCAGGTAAGATGATTTACCAGAAGGTGGGGGGGGAAATAATAAATTGAGCACTAAGATACATTTAATAACAACACAAATCTTATATCATACCATACTTTGTCCTTCAGTATTATGCTATATGCTTGGTTAAAGTATTATCCAGAAATATCTGACTGAGACTTTTCTCCCTCAAACTATTCTTAGTTTTTTCAGGTTATTTTTAAAATATTCATATTAATCTTCTTCTAACAACATGAATAAACCAGATCTAATTCTGAGAAATTTTAAACCCATACAGTTTCACAGCACGTGTATGCACATACCAAAATCTGAACTGCAGCCGATAAGCTGTCTAAAGGAAAATCTGGAAGTCCCAATGTAGAAGACTCTTGAGAGCAGAGAGTTGTAGCAAAAGACAGGAGCTGAGAAATTCTGCATAGGAAAAAATAATTACAGAGTTTTATACATGCTATCTATATTTAAAATACTAAAGCATAAGAAGTTAAATACAGTAAAAGATGCTGAAAATACTTCTGAGTGCACACAAGTAAGGTGTGACCCAAGTTCTAAAGCATTCAGGATTCATTATATGGAGGCTGCATACAAAAAGCTGTGCGAGCATATACCCACACATGTTAGAAATTTCTTCAGCTCTGGTCTCTATGCAGTGATAGAGACACAAAAATAGCATGGAATCCTGAAAGGACATAGCTTCTTCATTCATTCATTCAATTTTTTTTTTTTGCAATTATGAAAAATTACCTCTCTGTGGAAACATTTGATCCAATTGAATATAATAGCTGAAGATGGTCCTGGAAATAGAACATAAAATCATAGAGTAAATTAATTTTGGCATCATCCTGTGGGTCACAGGTCATGATAAATGAAGCATTTTCTATCTTTCCCTCTAATTTAGACATGAGGATTCTACTCACTCCTTGACACAGAATTAATTTTATTTAAGAATAAAAAAAAGATCAAATTCTTTCTTCTGGGGTTATTTGTGTTATGGAAGTTACTTTTCTGCTGCAGCATTCCATGGCAACTCTAAGACTGCATGTCAGGAACTAAATATCCAATATGAAAAATGCACTTTAAGATAGATTTATTACTCAAGAATTCTTTTCAGAGGTGGGTAAGTAAAACATAACATCAGAATATTATATCTCCCCTCAATACAAATGATCTGGTCTTCTGCTATGACACTCACCTTAAAGGGCAGGTGATAAACATCTCTAGCTTGAAATCGAGAGCGAAGGGGTGGATCCAAAGGGTTACCGGAGTATTTAGGTACTGGCAGGCCCAAGGCTATCACTCGAAAATCTTCACTAACCCGAACAATCTTCCATGCATCTAACTCTGATTTTGAATGCTCCTAAATAAATTAAAATAAAGCAACAGGAAGAAAAAAACCCACATTGCATCATTAAAAACTTATGCTGACTAAGCTCCAGCTCAACTAAAAGCCCCAGTCCTTCAGCCTAAATGTGGTAATGTTCCCAAATGTTCTCATCTTTCATGTGAAATGGCTAGCAAGACTTGAACGGGTCAAATCTGTGGATGATAAAAACAAGTTTTTCCAAAATGAACACAGAAAGAATGCTTGATTAGGTACAGCTTTCAGACCTCTAGCATTCTGACTCAAAACCCCAGAGATGATGGTGCTGTTGTGATGTTACCTTACATTACGTCTTGTGAAAAGGTACAAATACAACACTCTTTTTACAAAGAATAGAATATAAACTGACCACAAAATTTATTTTATTCTAAAATATTAGAAGTGTGTTACAATGAACAAGTCCTTTTTTCTTTTTTCCCCTCTAAGTGTAAAGGTAACTAAAATTTCCATTTTAGAAGTTTGATTTACAAATTACACTTTATTTTATGAAATAATACAGAACTAGACTCCTTCATGAGGACATTAAATGTTGTATTATGTCATGCGAAGGATTCTTTGCATACAAAAATGCACTCTATCTGTCCACATCACAGTAAAGTCCTCCCTGAAACTATACGTGAGTACATTTCCTTGAGACCTAAATGTACAGTAATTATTCACACAGAAGAAGCGAAACTGAACATTAGTTTATATAATACAAGAGTCACCAAACAACAAAACAACAATACTAGATTTAGTATTGTAGCAAGAGATTAATTTCATTCATAGACTATTGTCAGTGTGTTTGAGGCACTCATTTTGAAACATCTAATCATTAGAAAAGTGTTTAAAAGGAAGAAAACATATTTTACAACCAAATCTAAGTCTGAATTCTCATTTTCAGTCTTTAAATACAATTACATTTCAAAAGCTTATTTTTGAAATATAATAATAATGCTTCCAGTAACTGCATCTACTAATTAAATATCAAAAAAAATTCAAAAAATATTTTTTGAAAAGGCATGGATCAGAAGAATTTTAACCACAAAAGAAAGGCATAAGAAATAATGATATATTTTTTCAGAAATTCACTATGGTACTTCAGCACAGCTGGCAACTTCATACAATTGAGATCAATGACGGAAGGCTTACTACAAATTTCCTTGCTGTGCCACATGCGTTTGAATCATACACCTAACCACTGGTGTGACAGAAACATGAGCAAGCAGGTGAGAAAGCAAGTGTCAGACTGACAGGTATGTGACTGGAAACTACAGTACATGGAAGTAACATGCCAAGAGCTACTGAAACTGTCAAAAAAAAGTAATTTACTTAGGTTCCGAAAAGCCTGAAGAGCATCTACCCAAGCAGCGGGACTCAAAGCCCAAAGAAATGAAAATGGTTTAAGCAGTAATTACAGCAGACACTAAAATCCCATCTCCTATCAAAGGAAAAGCCTCTAACCATTTTCTGTAGTTTAGATTGCTGTTTACATGTACTTCTGTAAATTAAAGGCAAAACAGCACCAATATAGTGACTGAATATAGAGATGCTCATCTTGACCTCATTCTTTTGGTATCCTAGTATTTTAAAAGCTTAGCAACAAGGCTATTGCCATGCTCAGGCATTATCTGAACTTCATGGCAACAATTTCAACTTAAATATCTTTTCACAAGTACATTTTAGTTATTCTCACATTGCAGTTTCCACATTTTAGAAACATACAGGCTTCATACAAGGTTAAATGGACTACTCTTTTTCATATGTAGGCAACATAGAGATGAAAACTTCTTGTTGTTGAAAACAGTAGCTTGACTTCTCGAATAGCTTTCACCCTGCCTACTTCATTCTATGAAATGTCCCAGAAAAAAACAGAGAAACCTTGGTGAGATTTCCCCCATTTGACTCCCAAGTACTCTCTCCTTCACAGCACTACCAAGAAGAAGAGGGGGGAAAAAAAAGAAAAATCCAAACAGCATTTCCGTACCTGCAAAAGTTTGTCATAACGATCTGCAGACGTGAGAAAACGACCATCTTCAAGCTGCATTTCCCTGTTCTCCAGCAAATTGTTTAACACTGGCAGGACATTCCGCTCAGCCTTCTCCAAGCCTTCCAGAACAAGGATTCTGCCTTCGGTAGCCGCACGAACTGCACACTTTAAAAAAAAAAAATATAGCCCCACAATATTTTAATAGAAATAAACATTACATCTTTAAGTAAATCCAGTTGAAAAAGAACCTTCAAGTTCTTCCAAGAACTTTCCCAAAACTTTTATTTCTGTAAGAGTCAACACAACTCACATCAGTAGCGATCAGGAAGGGTGACGGCTGACCACCTTAACAGTGCTACGCATTCATGAGCTGGAGTTTTACTGCCCAACTATTATGGGGACTGACAGAAATAAGTTCCAGTATTTTGTACCAACAGAATAAGATATAAAACCTTGCAGAATTTTAGACTAAACACAGTATGTATAAATATATGTGGCATCCTTTCTTTTTGATGTCAGACAATATTCTGCATTTTTGGGTATTTTAACACCACCCAACAATTCTGGGATAGCATTTTTAACAGAAAACATACAATCAAGGTGGTTTTACCTGTTTACAATTATATTAAGACATTTAGAAAAAAGTCCAGTATTCCTTTACATTCTTCTGAATATGCACCAGCATAATTCATCCTCAGTACATCACTTTAGTTTGATTAGAATATAAGTCTGTTGAAACCAAATATGGATGATGAAAGCAACATAGTGCTACAAATAATAAGATTTTTAAAAGAGTGATAAAATTAAAAGGATTTAAAATTATATTCCCTGACTGAATATGGTCTTCTACAAAACCATGCAAAAATGCAGCCATTAACTTGATAATCCTTTGGAAACTCAGGGTTAGAAAATGGCTTCTTTTCTACTTTACTGGTTGTTTATATATGGCTGCTAATTAATGTGGAGCCAAAATGTAAAACTAACCTCTGGTGCTGATGGCTTTGTGCAACCTTGTTACAATGACATTAACTCAAGTACATTAAGTACACTTGATATCTAATATTCATAATTACTGCCCAGTAAAAGACTCTGAAATACAATGCATTCTTGTCTTTTTCCAATTTGCAGAAGTTTAAGCTGATAATAATGTGGCAGGTTTGGGCATAGGCAACATTTAGAGGCACCAGAGTCTTTCTTTGCATTCCTATCACATTTAAACACAATTTTAGACACAAGCACAGTTGCAAAGGGAGAACAAATGAAATCTTTTCCCAGCATGTCTCCTATAAACTCCTACAGAAGAACCTGTCATATAACGCTAGATGGAAATCTCTGATGAATACAATAGATGCCAAAAAATGGGTCAGAGAGAAAGAAAGAAGATATGAGAAAGAATAATGAAGAAACACCAGAATACAAAAATAACCCGCCAAAAAATTACATATGAAAGCAGATGTATAAAGACAAATGCATAAGGATAAAGTAGAAACAAAGACGAGTTCAGCACAACAAATTAATTGCTGCATGGGTTTAAAGCACGCAATTGACTCAGAGACCCATCTGAGGAGACACAGAGGACACTTGCCCTGCTTTTGGAGAGGGGTCAGAGCTCAGAGCCACATGGGCACGGCCAGGCTGCTGTTCTATACCACACATGTCAGCATGGGGTGTGGCTTCAGGGGAAGCACAGGGTGAGTACACACCACGAGTGGGACACTGTCTCCACTCTCTCTCTAGGGAAGGTTGCCAGGACCAGCCATGCGGACCCTGCCCTCCCTCACACCTGCCCATGCCTTCCCATCCTTCAGGAGAGTGTGGCTGTGGGTGATGAATGCAGCTGAGCCCAGGGGAGCCTGGCAAAGTGGCCTGAAGTGGAGCTGGCACAGAGTCAAACCTCAACAGAGACAGCGTGGCATGGTGCCAGCGCGGGAAGCGGCCGTGGGGAATGAAGTGGCAGCAAAATCAGGACAAGAGGAGCTGAGCCCAAACCAAGCCCCAGAGGCATGCATTGGCCAAAAGCAGCGGTGCTGTGTGGAATGGAGTCCCAGCAGAGCTGTCCAGAAACAGGTGGCATGGTGCAATGTCATCTGGCTTTTAGGCAGTTGTCCATCATTGCTTTTCATTGTCTCAGAGCTAGGGACGAGAAACAGTGACTGTGGGAGCACCTGCCATCTTGTCATTGTCCGGAGAAGCCAGAACTAAGCTGAGGTGGTGAACGCCTTTTGTGTGTAAAGCACCTTTTCTTGGTCTACTTTTATTGTTAATATTGATGCTTTTACTGTGCACTTCTTATTCCATTGCTGTTTGCTTTCCGTAAACTGGTATCTCAACCCATGTCTCGGACTCTGTTCCTCTCTCACCAGAGTGGGAAGGGGGGAAGGAGAGAGGCTTATTTGCTGTTTAATTTCTGGCTGGTGTTATACCACCACAACAGTAAACAGTAAGAATAATTAAGATGCCTCTGTACAGTTTAGAAGCATAACTAACAACTGGAAAATGAGCCATGGAGTAAGCTTTTCACATCACCATTAAGGTGGAAACAATTCCTAATTACTAATGTATCTAATCTGGACTCCAGCAAATGTTACTGAAAAAAGGCACTCATAAATCCTGGTACAGATCTCCAGATCAAGTTCCTTTCTTAGAAAGACAACACTTTTATATCTAGCCTCATAATCAGTACCAGAGGAACCTGGAATAAGCCCATTAAACAAGTACTAAATCTCAGATTAGTTCTCTTCTACTGAACCAGTAATTCTTTTAAAAAAACAATAAATTTTTTTCTTCACTCGGGACATCATACACTACTAACAGGCAACATAAAACACCTCTCTCCTCCTCCCATAAAATGTGTACAAAGGACAAATTTTCAACTAACATTCTTCCCTAGGAAGGTCATTGGTCATGTCAAAAATCTGCTCCAACCTGCTTGAATAAAAAAATCTGAGTCTCCAGCAGACAGTCCAATACCTGGCGTGAACAAAAGACTATTTTGTCTAAATGCAGCTTGGAGACACAGCCAGAATATGCTTTAACAAACAATTTATTTGCCAAGCTGGTTGGACTCTGCATATTATAAGTCTATGAAGACTTTATGACTGATTTTTACTAGCCAGAGGAAAATACACATTCTGTTCATATGGTTTCAAAATATTTTGAGTATCCATAGAATCTTGTTGACTCATGTTGAGACACGCACACTATGGATGAAGGCTTGCTGAAGTAACAGGCTTCCAGGACGAACAGAAACATCTCTCTTGAACTAGTATATGAAGAAAATCTGCTGTAGGAGTAGACAGCAAATATTAGGAAGCATGTAATAATCATTAACTTTGAGAAAGAGGATGCTCTCCATTAGCAAGGCAATCCTGAGAAGCACCTTACTACATACACTGTGCTGACTGCTGATCATCAGCTTACAGGATCAAAATTTAAAAACCACAGAGCTTGGAAACTGTTTGAAGTTTTTATTTCTCAGGAAAATAAAATTTCAAAAGATAGGCTTCAAATGATCTTTGCCTACTTACATGCACCTTTTACAATCAGATTCAGGAAAGGCTGAATGCACAACCACGGTTTTTTACTTCTTAATCAAAGACACCCCATAACAATGATACCACCACCACTACCACCTGGGCCCTAATTTACTCTGATTTGCCTTTTTCCAAACTGTGTTCCCCTTTTATCTTCAAAGCATATCTGAAATACTGGAAATTGTTCTCCACAATACAATGAAGCAAATGCACACTTCATCTACCTCTAAAGTTCTTGTGTTAAGTAGCATAAAGTCTGCTCTTAAGACCAGACCAGCTGAAATATCTCGTGCTGAATTACACTATTTCTGCATTCTGGTTGGTAATGAGTAGTAAGTTTTTTCAATAAGCTAGGCATACTACAAGACATCCTCTGAAAACATCAGCTTTAGCTGTGTATTGATGGACTGGTATGGAAGCTAAAATGCATTTTAAAAAATCAGAGGAAGGAAAGTAAGTTTGCAATCCGTTGCTGAAAATCATTTTTAAAAAATGCTTCCAAGAAACAAATCTTCATAATTCTATAATGAGAACCCAGAGAGAGTTGCACTGCCTCCCTCCTCTCTCATTAGTTTTGTTCACTCTAAATGTCTAACATCAGCCACAAATTTGATGGGGGGGGGGGGAGGTACATCATGCAACCTTGTTGCTAAATCTGAGATTTAACATTCATTCTTGTTAAATGGCCAAGAAGGATTTGTTAAACGTTTACTTTCAGATATCTTGTCACTGCAGCAAAGGGACTATTTTGCCCATCAGAGGACAGCTGCTGGTGCCTCCCACCTGTGCTCACAGAGCTCTGGAAGGATGGTAACCTGGATACCTGCTCCAGGGAATACCTGCAGCTACAACAGGGTGGGAGCAGAAACACTTCACACAGCACTGCTCTCATTGTCATTGTTTTATGCAGCAAATACATCACGCAGAATGCTTACGACGGTTTCACACTGCACCTACAAAAATATAAATTTAATCTTTAAAGGCAAAAACACCTTAGGAACGAGAGAACCTCAGGCAGCCTTTCACTGGCTTTCCTGCAGCTGAACCATGGCAAGCTCCTCCACTTGAGCAGTGCAAAATACGACAAATGCAGGAAGCTGTAAACCTCAATTTTGACATAAATCACAGTATATAAGCATATGGATGAAGTTATATAGTGTCAGAACAGGAAGAAGGACAGAAAAAAGCTTACCACAATGCACACACTGAAATGCAAAAACATCGGAGAAAGGAAGACATTTTTGTAAAGCTCACCAAAATAGTTTGCAAAGCCACAAGAATTTTAACAGTATAGTTTTCACATACCAGAACTGAAGCAGCAGTTCTTTTCGCTCAGGAAAATGCTTATTTGCACACCAGAAAATTCTGGTTGCCCTGAAATCCATTAGGAAGGTCCTTGGGGAACCCCAAAGGACTTTTTTCAAACCTGGGCCTCATTCAGAATATGATGGACAGGCTACATTTCAGAACTGGTTTATGATTAAAAGATGCTAGAAATTGCTCAACAGTAATCAATAATTGTCTTTTCCAGGAGCTCCCTCAAGGTACATTTTGGGATTTTTTACATGATGACTTGCGCCTGCTCTGAAAACTGGATCCCTGTAATGACATCTCAAGCACAGCACTCATAAGAACATAAAAAAACAACGGTACAAGCAACTCAGAGAACACAAGAGCTAATGAGGCAAGGATTCTCTACATCTGCAGCCTACGTTACAGATGTCCCTTCCAATGCAGTATCTCGTTCCCACCACCCGCACAATATCCCACACAAACTCATCCAACCCAATTCTTTCCATTCATTTCTGTATCTCATAAACATCACAACAACGTAATGTCCAGATTTCACTTATGGTGAGAAGAGATCCTGAACAATCATCTGGTAAAAACAACACAAAACTCTGGCTGGTTTTGAGCTAACAGGATGCAGACTGGCTGCAGCAGGCTGACAAAACTTGAACTCTTAAATACATGGTATAGTCTATCTTCCAGACATGGGATGTTTGAGTCCATGTAACCCACCATGCTAACAAATACCACAGAACTCAGAGGAAACTGATATCTTCCAAATTTATTTCCATGGATCAAATACAATTAATCGAATCTTTACAATTTAGATTGTTAAAACTACCCAACGAGTAAAAGATACTAGGAAAAGAAATGACAGAGATGCAGAATGGAATACATTAGGAACTTTTACTGTCTCCTGCTGGAGAAACTACTTTGCTAGACTTTAAAATATGTGTAAATGGCATGTCTAATGGCATGTCTCTAACAAAGACTATATTTCAAGGTATTTCTTCAGCCTTTCTTCTTTAAGGCCTCTTAACTCCGTAGCTGTTGTTCTCCCTCAGGAGTTGAGCAAACTAGAAACCTGTTGAGCCACACTAAAACAGATGACTACTCACTGGACTGAGGGAATAGAATCCTACAATCACAAATTCGCTCTGACTGTTCTTACAAATAGGTGTCACATTTTCCAACTTCCAGTCACCTGGGACTTCCACAGTTGACCAGGACTGCTGGTAAATGATTGAATACGAGAACAGGCTTCCTCCAAAATAAAAGTATCAGCAAAACTGTGTAGTAAGATAAAGGCCTACTAAAGCCACATTCAGCCACTTTAAAAGCGAAAATGTCAACTTTTCATGAAAACTTAATGTTATCTTTTTGCTTAAATATTTTTAAAATCTTGTGCTAGTTGTTCGAAATAAAATGTATTTAATAAAAAAAGTTCTGAATGCATAATGCCATTCCAAGATGAGATGACAAACAGGCCTACCACTCATCAAAAATGTGTATTCTAAGTTTTGTTACAAAATTTTTCACTTTGCAGATGATGATAAGCTATAGTTTTCCATTTTACAACTTAGGCCTCAAATAGTAGAGCTACACATATTCCAAATGTGATGTTCATATTTAATTAAAATCAATGTAATAGTAACTAATATGATTAGTCAAATTAAAAAGATAACTTAAGAACTAATTCAACCTTTTTCGCCCTCTGTAATGGAGCAGGGGGCTACATCTTCACTATTCAGCCTACCTCCCCACTGAGTTAATCAAGTGTTTTCTGGGTAGGTTTTATAGCTATTTTTCTCCTGTGAGTTTAGCAAAAGTACAGAGCAGATACTGTTATCCACTCCTTTTTTTACTTAAAAATCCACAAAAGACAGAGAAATCACAGTATACTTGAGTACTGTCAGCCAGGCTAGCTAGTATCCAAAGAGGGAATCCAGCTGTCTGCAGTAGTGTTCCAGTCAGAATGAATGGTGAACATCTATTTCATGATGCAATACCATGGCACAGAATGAAAAGCAGCTAAAGAAATAAACTCTTGATTTTACTGGAGCTTCAAATCAGAAAACTTGGCTAGAAAAGTTTACCCTAGGAAGTGAATCAACATATGACGAGAACATAAATATGTAAATGTGACAAGAACTGGAACAGTCCTTCATTTCAGTCATTGATTTTTCCTTCCCCAGTCACTGATTTCACCTTCCCCCACACAATTTTCTTTCCCATTTTTGAAGTACCACACGTCAAGTGATCTGTTTTACGTCCATTACCCCTTACCTTAACACGACAGTCAGGTGCTTTTGCAACAGTGCCTGCAAACTGTATTTACAAGAAATGATGTCCCTGCCTTGGCAGGGTCCAGCTACTTGAGCTGCTTTACACCAAGTATCTCAGTACAACAGCGCAGTTACATGAAACATTCTGCCTCTTGGGCAGGAACCAGGCCCAGCAGAAAGCAAACTGAGGTTCTTAACAGATTTATTAGTGTAAATACCTACAAAGAAATAAACCTAGGGAAGGTTTATCTTCTGGACAGGAATAAGGGAGAAGGGAAATTTATTCTTCTTCTTGATGAGTAGCAAAATAAAAAGGAAATTAAGTACTTGAGAGATAACTAAAAACTATGAAGTTAGTTATCACTCATAATCACTTTGACTCAGACCCCCATCCATCAAGTCCACATTGCCTATGGATACTATGATCCACGTATTACAAAGTATCGCTCCTTTTCCCATAGTAGGAAATAACAGCTGAAAAGGAAGTGGAACATACATGTAACAGACACAAACATAAGAAAAAAGGATCTCACAGTTTTTATAAGGAATTACAAATACATGATCCTAATACTCCTCACATGACATCACAGACATTCATCTTTATGCCCTGTACATCAAAACGAGATACCAGAATCTGAACTGCCAGCCTAACAAATCCAGTGAAATGCTGACACTTTCAGAAGCATGAATGAATTATTGCAAAATGATGAAACCAAAATCACTTCTACGAGTTAAGAGGCTACCATATAGGGGTCCTTAACAGGCATTTTTCTTTTAGATAAAAGATATATTATGTCAACATGAACAAAGATTAATTTCATCCAAATATTGTTCATTTCTACCTAATATTTCCTTCCTTCTCTTCAATGTTGGACAAAATAAGAAAATGATCAGGAACATTCACACTTTTGGAGCAGTGCATTTCTTGTCTCTTCTTTCTATAGACTTCACCATCTCACTTCTTGTTCTAGGTACACAAATACTGCAGTGATAGTCAGTCCATGAAGTTATACTTTGTGACAATGTGGCTGTGGCTAACTTACCAGCACATCAAAAACCCACTGTCACCTCCAAGGCTGTAAGTTAATAAACCACAGAATCACACAACTTCCACTCAGTGGTTAAATTTTTTTAAAAGTTGAATCATTCTTACACATCTCTTTAGGAAGATATAGAAAGCTTTTTATCTGTATACACAAGCATACATCCATACATATGTGTACACACACACTCTCTCTCAGACATTATTATCTCACTCTCCAATATGATTATAATTTCATTCAATTAATCTCACATTTTATTTTATAATTCCCTTTCTAATCTGCTTTGATTAAAAGAAGCCAAACTCAAGTCTGCAGTGCTACTCCAGGGGATTTCATGTTATGTTCATTTTACAGACAGGATAGTTTAAGCTGTCATTTCTGTCACTCTGGGTGTTTAATTGTTTACCACAGGAAGTCTTTCAAGCCATGTCAGAAGATTATTCTTCTGGTATCTTGACAATAACCCATAATTAACCCATGCAATAAATTAGAGAATAAGAGGTTACTTAATTAGCTCAGTAACAGCAATAATGACATTTCTGAGGTTTTTAATGGTGAATTAACAGCTGAAAGCCAAAATTAATGGCCCAAAGTAAAGACAAGAAAACAGAATTTTCTGCTGTCAGTACATAAATTAAAACAAATAATTCACCATCACCTCATCATAAGTTCTTTATTTTATATTATTTTAATTGGCAGTGAATTTGACAATTCAATGTTTACCTTTATTTTAATGATCTCCTGTTTCTGAGGTAAATAAACCCTTTTTTTTTCTCCCTCATCAGATATCTCTTCTAACTACTTAACTCCAACTCTCCCAGTTGATTCACTCTAGTACTAAGAAATGCTGATATGCAAGAATACTTGATATGCTGACCCTTCAGTATCTATTTCAATATGGAATTTCAACAACTGCTTCCAAATCACCATCTTTCAAATATGTTTTAAATAAGTAACTGCAATCATATTCTGTAACTTCATGTTAAAATATAGCAGATGATTTGAAACCCCTGAGATAATAATTTACAGCACTTCATCTGTCACTATTAAATGTGGAGCTATAAACAACTACAACATCTTAACAATCACTCAGAAACAACTTTGCAAACCTTTCTAGGTCTGCAAACCTGATGATCCACTAAATTAAAGTTCTTTCTGGTCACAAGATGCCAGGTTTTGTTACAGTATATTATTATTCAAAGTCTAAAATAACTATATTACTATATTATAACTTGCTTACAAAGAGCCTCGTATATCTTAAACAACAGATAAGTTTTATTCAACCCATACAATCAGATACAGGATGTTCTGGAAACCAGACTTTCAAGCTCTGCTGTCTTCTCTTGGGCATCATGAAGAGCAAGCATGAGATTCTACATCTGAAAAGCAGAGTCTGCTATCTTCAGTCACATGAATTCACCTTCTCTTTGGCTCAGCTATGCCAACTGGAGCAATCCAAGCTCTTCGGGGAATATTTTATTAAGGCTTCCTACTGATACCTTTCTCAGTTCATGGTTTGTAGTTTAAAGAAGAGTAGTAATGCTCCAAATTAGTACAGCACCTGCAAACCTCAAAATCGTTAAATGAAATCATTGAAATTCAGGCACCTGCATAATCTGCAAAACTTTATAGCTCAATATAAAATGGAATAATTAGATCTATGACAGTTCTAAACATAAGTGTACCATATTTCATGTATCTTTAACTAAAATGTAGGATAAGAAAACAGCTGAGCATCGCTATCTATCAGAGTCACCTTTCATGTTTCCAGTATTTTAAAAGTGTTTATCTAAATACCAATTATTTATTTTCTTCTATTCCATTCAGAGCTTTAACACACATTGGTTATAAATACAATGAGTAAAACATGAGCTAAAGAAAGATGTAACAATTCTGACTGATTTTAGTACTTTGGTATCTTGCTAAAGGAAAGTCTTTGTCTGAAGAACTGCTGTGCTGGATTCTGGCAAAAACCTTTCAACTGAAAGTTTCTAACTCACTGAGGAAGGTGGTCATCTTAGACCTTGACCTCAAAAAGCAAATCTTCCCAGAGTGTTCATACTGGAGTGAGATGACTCGAAATAGCTTGTACAAAGTGCAGCTGCCTCATACTTACACTGGGATCAAAGTCTACAGACAAACATAGCAGTAAAAGACCATCTCCCATCCTGGTGAGCTTCTTACAGCCCTCGATCCAGTGGCTCTTACAAATGTTAGTTAAGGAATGCTCTTACACCATGGGTAAATTCCCTTGACTATCCTGTAGCAAGTCTGAGAATAAGGCTGTCCATAACAGCAGACAGGCATGGAGCTGACATTAGTCCATGAGTTAATGCCACAACCTACGCAAATGCTCTCATCCTCTGGTACATGAGAAGCCATTTACAGCCCTAATACACAGTACAGTACTTCAAATTATCTCATATTGTGCAATCCTCACATTTCCAGGTGAGCACGAAATAATTTGAATTTCTAGAAGTAACAAAAATAAACTATATTTAGATTAACTGTTACTTCTTCATTCTGAGGACCTTCCATTGCTCAAAGTCATTTATCATGGTTTCAAGAAAATCTATTTAAAAGTTTCTTGAAAGTTTGGAGGCTCAAAAAGAGATCACTGGGAATTAAAAAACAAAAACAAATACAAAACACCAGAAAGGAAAAATGTTTCTTTAAAAGAGGGAACAAAGCTTTCCAGTTTTCCCTCACAAAACACTTGTATCATGGTGATATCATTAACCTCTATAGCACCACCAACTGAAAAACTCTTTAAGATAACTCACTTAAGTTCATACTACAACACAGGCACTCACTCACCCTATATAACTAGAAACCCAACTTCTATAAAAATTTTAGGTATCTAGGAAAACAGACATTTCACAAGAATCATGTATTTTACCTGCATAATCAGAAAGGAAACATGCCACTGATAACTTATGAAGAGAAATTTTACCAAACCCAAGTCACTCTATGGCTGCACTAAATCAGCTACTGATCTGGGGCGATACTGATGGCAGGAGAGTTTAAATCATTATTTTATTCCAGATCAGCAGTGAGATTTCAAATCCAATCTCCCAGTTGTCACCCTGTGCTTGGGTTTCACAACACAGAGGAGTCCTAAAACACATGAACTAGACTCTTTTACAGTTAAACTAGATCAGAAGATTAATTTCGGGAATACATCTAATATGCTGCAAGTTTTGAGGAAGAGACATAGCAAGGGTAGTGCTTATCTAACTTGCACAGAATGGATGTTACTCTTACCAAAAACGGTCTAAGTCAAGCCTGTAGTACTCTTGAGAGATAGAGTAATCTTAGATTCGGGTAAAGATAACATTTACGATAATCATGAGATCATTGCACAAGAGACTTTCTACTTGCATCAGAAACATGTCATTCCATAGAGTGATTTTTCATCATATAAACCACGACTTCCTTCAAACTACTTGTGAATAAAGACTAGGTGGTGCACGACTGCAACTTGCCTGGTCAAGATAAAAAGCACTGCCATCTCGGATCTCTCGTCGCTGTTTGAGGTCAGTTTCTGTGGTGTCCCTCGACAGTGAGATATATTCAACCTCCCGCTTTGTCAGCTCCTGTGGACAAAAGTCTAAGGTTATTGCAAAAATAAGACTACAACCCGAGTAAGTGAACTTTAAGGATAGGCCTAACGGTATAATTGTACAAAAGAGCTCTAGGCAGCAGCACAGTGATCTGAAATAACTCTGAACAAAATCTAATATCTCTTATTTTTAAAATGTTAACAGTGTGTTCTGCCTCAAACAAAATGGTTTGAATTTCTGTTCAATAAACTTTTATTTTCCCCAAACCTATTCTAAAAACGTAATAACCAGCTATATACTCTTTCCACTGAACATCTGTAGCATCCTGCAGGTTTATCTTCTGGTTCCAGACTCTGAAAAAGAACCGGCACCTACAAATCACAAATAAAAATCAGAAGTTTTCCGTAAAAGACTGAAACGTTCAACTCTCACTATTCAGTAACATTTACAACTGTGATGCAGCTGTGATTATTACCTGCACAATGCTCAGCATTACCTGCACTGATGAACTATATTAATCTTATCCTCTCTTCCTCGGCTGTCATGAGATGCGTTCTGTATCCGTAAAACTACAGACTATTTAAAAAAGGAGAACCCTCGGGTTATTGTTTTGCTTATTTTGATTCAATATGAGATGTACTTAGAATTTGCTATCTTAAAGGAATAAAAACAATTCCCCTATGTATTTATAACTGATATTTCTGCTACTTCCATCTCTGGGTTATCATGCATTCTGCTTAGGAAACAGATTCATAACAAAATGCTCTTAGCCCTTACCCCTCACTTAAAGATGTCACTGATTTAACAGACCTCTCTTAACAGGCAGCTTTCAACTATAGTTGTATGAAAAAAATAAAACTAAGATATAAAACCTGATTAAAACTATTTCCATTCCACTTTTTCAGTGCTCAATGGGTTACAAAGCCACCAAATCCTTTATGTTGCAGGTAGATAATACCTGCACTTTCTTTTAATTCAAAGAAAATAGTGTTTTTCAACAATTAGCCCTGTGTAGGAACGCATAGTAGAAGTTTTCCAGGCTCATATATATATTCATTACAGGCACCACAGCATGTATCAGCTCACATGGAAAGTCCAGCCTTCACATAATTTTTCGGCATGGCATTGAATCAGTAAGTTGCAGCCTTTCTAACAGATCTCAAGTGCACACAGTCTATGGCATAAATAACAAGGCACATTCTATAGCCTATGCCTGGATAACAGGTGTTTTTCCAAGTCCTCTTTTTAGGGTATACCAAACTCTTCTCATTTATTTTAAGGAATGCATCAAACTGTTAAGTAGCACATCTGGCTTGCTGAATTAAGAAATCTTTTCTCTCCTTCATAAAGTTCAAAATCTTGCAGCTTTCTCCTCTATGCTTTACCTCAGAGAGCTAGTCTTTGAACTAGTATCTTTTGATTTTTAAAGGAATGGCTGATCTTTATGACAACTGTTTATACGCCTCCATTTGTGATCCCTCTGCTCAACCAGATTCCAGATAGAGCTCATGGCAGACCAAGTCCTACCCACATCCCTTTTTGGGGCAGACATCGCCCTCCTCCTGATCATTTAAGCGCACTGACTTTTTAAACGTGAAATTTTGTACGTGGTGCTGCCACGGTTCATGCAGATGGCTGTAGGCATGTCCTTCCCACATTCCAAGAGAGGATCATACACGCATCTACTCTTTCTAACCACTCAGAATAACTGTTTCCAAATGTTACTCAGAACACTTCTCTCCCAAATCCTTTCCTTCATTTCTTTTTTTATGTAATGAAGCAAAAACGATTTGTTGTCTGTAGCAGTAGGCAGATATCTTAATCTTCTAACATACATAATGCCGAGAACAAACTGTTTCTCCATTTGTGATAGCATATGGTAACACAGTTTTCCAACTCTTCTTTTTTTCCCCTAGAGTTTAAGCAGAAAAACATGTATTAAAATGTCTGTACTTTCTATTTGTCTATAACAAAACCTGAGCTGTGGAAAGTACACTTATGAAAAAACTTCTTTACTTCCTAAGTAGCTTGCTGTAAGATTTCCTAGGACTACCTTTTACCATTTGTCTAGAATGAGAATGACTGACATGAACAACTATGCCTCCAACACATTCAAACCAACACACTCACCAGATACTGCATGGCAATGGATCGCCTGAGAGGCCCAGGAGGCCCAATAAGGAAGACATCTTGGCCAAGAAGATCTTTCTGCATTATCCATCTTAAATGGTGGACTACAGACTGGGCCAGAGACTCTGTCACTTTGAAACACAAAGATAAGAACACATTATTAAATTTTGAAAAGTGTTAGATACCTGGCCATTCAACACTTTCTTTGTGCTTATCTCCAAAATCAAAATACAAGACACAAAGTTGTACAGCCCCAATATGGACAGCTGAAAAGCAAAGAATTCCACACACAGTTTATATTAGATCACTTAACTTACATATAAAAGTTTATACATCTATCCTACTCGTTGCTTTTCCCTCTGCACAACTTCATCCTTAAAAAAACAACAACCGGCATAAACCGGAAAAAAAAGTTGCAGATTTGTGTTTCACATTAAACTGAACAACATAAAGACTGGTTTTTATTACTCAATGTTGAGTGGACTCCTCAGCATCAGTTAATATAATATAAATACATTATTAATATTTTGTAAAATATTTATCCAGCCTATATCCCAATGCTTCTGTGAATTGTGAACGTCAAAAAAAATCCCAAAAAACTCTGATTGCACCAGACTAAGATTAGTGTTCAGGGACAAACTTAATTTCTTACTTTTTTAAAAGACAACTGCATTCTTGTTTATATATTGACACAATAAACCACAGAATTAAATTATTAAGGAAATGCAAACTTTGTCATGTCACTGCATTGATGCCACACAGCTTCCAAAATCATAATAAAAAACCAAATCAAAGCAGATCTATTTGCTTCTGTTAAGAGATATCATATGCATTAATTTAAAAAGCAATAACCTGACGATAATTAAACTAAAACTTTTACCACATGTATACAAATGCTGGCAGCAGTGGAAAGCATCATGCAGAAACAGCACACTGAAGGAGGGGCATCGTTCTCATTGCCATGTATCACCCTATCTCCAGAAAAGTCTTTTGCATACCCCTCAGCAAAGCCTGGCTCTTTCTCAGCCACAAGCAAAAAGCACTAGTGCAGGAGGAGAAGGCAAACATAAGCAAGTCAGGAGGGAGCTTTATGTATGCATGCATGTGTATGGCTGCTTTCAGAACAGTCTGACAAGACCAATGATGAGGTTTGAAGCTGGAGGCTCAAGGGCAGTGACTGGGATGCTGAAGTGCAGTAAGAAAGGAGCAAGAGGCGATAAAATCTCCGAATTAATACTTGGTTATTTACCTTTTTCCAGTGCAATTACCAGGTGCAATTAGAAGCCAACATTTAAACAAACAAGCCCTGGAATTACATCTGAGACAGGGGAAGCAGTATGTGCAGGGCAGAGTTAAGGACAGCAGGCAATAGTGCCACTCATTTCTGAAGGGGTTCAGTTCACTGCTGAATCTTTGCAAACCAGAATTAAAATCCATTTTTGTAAGACCATAGAAACAGCATTAAATGACTGTATGAGAATCAAGGAAGATTTTTCAAGCATAAAGGGGATTAAGGAAAAATTTAACACAAACTAACTGAAGGTTTTGGTCTTTGGTCTGGCGCTCAGGGAATCCATTTGAAATCATCTACTTCCAGAGAAATTTACAACATCCTTACCACCAATGTGAACAGGAATAGCGTACACATGCAGGTGAGCAATCTGTGCATTAGGATTACCAAATTAACTGTAAACAAACATTTCAGGTTTGCCTTATTGTCTAGTTTTGTTTTCTGAACAACTGTCCTTAGTGTGCCCAGGATTAGCTTTCATACGTGGTGTGGTGACATCATATGAATGTAAAATGTTTTCTTCTTCCTCACTGAAGTACTGTATTCCAACAGCAATGCACATTGCACCACACATAACTGGCCAAGTGCAAATCAGTTCTTTACAGGGAATAACATGCTCCTTTCAGCAAGGTTTTCAAGGAAATAAGGGAAGGTCCTACTAGATATATTCTTTGGGAAATATAGGGTAATAACATCACACCAGAATAACTGCTCTGTCCAAACTTTGCTACTGGACATGTATGAAAATTTGAAAACAACCACACAAAGAAAAAGTATTATCTTAAAGGTACCATTAAAATTTTAGGGCAGATCTCACATTCATTATTACTTCTACCTGGATGAAGCCAATATGCCTCTAGTGTATTTCTATAATAGCTGTTCTCAAAAAAAGAAAAGTACTCTGCTTACAGTGGAAAAATACACTTGGAACTCTTTCATGTCAAAACTCATGCATTAGAAGCACAGCAAAACCAGCTTTGACACAGCCTGACTACAAATGCCTCTGGCATAATTCTCATTAATATGTGTAGCTATCTTCTTCATTTTTAGGATGTTCAAGAAAAAACTTGGCTCACACTTAAAAACAGTACCATAAATAGCAACAGGACTTTAGAATGTTCAGCAGCATCTGCAAAAAAACCTATCATGTAAAAGAGAACACGAGTGCACAGCATTCAAAAAAATGTAAAATCTTAGAACGCGATCCCCATGAAAACCTTAAGGAATTTCATGGCACTTATATTGCCATCATTGTGTTTAAACAGTCCGAATGTAATCTGAAATAGCAATATAAAAAATACAACTTAGTGTCTGAGAATTTCCTGCTTTTTTTGAGAAAAGGACACGAAAGACAATTCCTTATCAACACATTTTGTAGAAAAAGGTTTCCTTGCTTCCCCATTCACATCGTTCTCCTCACAGATTCTACCTAGATCAATTATAATACATGTTTTCAGTCACAAAGTAGCACACTGACATCTGCAAACTCACTCAAAGGAAGTCTGTTACAAATGATGCCAACAATTCCAAGCTAGCATTCCCTAAGGTGAACTGTCATGACAGCAGCTTCCACTTGTCAGTTCCTTCAGTTCTAACATGTAATATCTGTACATTGTTCCAGAAACTAAACCTACTTCACCTTTCTAGTTATTTTTAAAGTCTTTTTAAAATCAGAAGAATGTAACATTTTCTTGTACTTGCAGTCTGTGCTGCGCAAACTGTTTCCAAAGCACGGTATGCTTTTCAAAAGCAACCTCAGAAGTACATACACAGTATCTTGTTTATTATTTATATATATTTAGACTACTTGTACTGTGTTCTCTGCATTGCAAGGCTTTTAAGTTTTCTGTAATACGACTTGAAAAAAATTCCTCTCTATCCAAGAGCTGTACATCAAGTTTACCACAAGTACCATGTAATAATTTTCTATGACATTTAGAAGACAGGGCAATTTCACTGAAGAAAGCATCAGCAAGTATATTACAGCAATATTTATTAACTACCTGATGAGTCAGATAGCATTTAATGCAAACTGGGATTACACGATCTGTTTAGTGGCACTCTGCTGATTTGCAGTAGTTAAATAGGGGGCCCTATATTCTTAATCTGCAGGATGGTGCATAGCAAGCCACTGCAGTGTATTCTCTAAGACACCATCTGGCACATGCAGGAGAGTAGTTGGTGCTACAATTTACTATTCCTGTGTACCAAGGACAGGCAGAAAAAGAAATTGCATTCTATTGGTAAGTAATAAGTAATAAGTAATAAGTAGAACAGCACCTAGCAGAATCTGCACAAATATTCTGCAAAGTGAGCAGCTGAAGCTGAACGGAGAAATCCCCATATAAAAAAAGTAGAAAATGTTTTAGATAGATTTTGAAGCAAACGCAGCAGCTGCTCTTGTTTGATCCACAAATCAGCTTTTGACAAAGCCAAGACTGAAATGGCTATGCTAGCCTCGGAAATATTCCAGTTCACTCATACTTGAATTCTTGGCACAATCACTGAAGCCATAAGATTTGTTGGAGATACCAGACAGTATCTGCTGGCAAGTCCTTGTGTCCCACCTACAGAAGAAATTCCATCAATGAAGGAGCCATGTAACTCCTCTCACTGTTCAGACAGTTAGGTGAACTGATTCCCAAGAATATCTATTCCAGATGTGGTACAAAATACAGCAGAACTCCTGTCCCTGTATGACTCTGGCTGATCACATAATAACCAGCATGTGCTTAGAACACATCAACATACATAATTGTCAGCAGAATAAAGAAGACCTCTGCATACCTTGAGCCTTGACTACAAAGCATGCTCATTGTCTGAAAATGGCTCCTTGTTTCAGGAGAGCTAAAAATTAGGGACAGGAACAAGATGGCACTCTCATCTGAATTCAGAGGGGTCCTTTAGCTGTCCATGGCAGTCTGCAGTACATCCAGCACAGGGAGCAGCTGCCGTAAATACAGCTAAGGGAGAGGGGGACAAGGAAGGTGGTCTTTGTCTAAAAACACAAATACATTTCAAAAAGGGGATTTTTTATTTTATTTTTAAAATGAGCTCACTGAGACTCATTTCACAGCTTGTTCAACGAGGGACAATAAGGAAAGAGAGTGAGTTGGCCAGGACAGGGTGAAGAAGGCAGCATGGCCAAGGTGGAGAGAGAGGCACTCCTATGTGGTCTGCTTTCAGCTGCTGCCATTCAGCAAATAAAACATTGCTGCTCGTCCCATTTTATGCTCATGCACAGAACCCAAAGAGTTTTCAGTCTCATAATGTGGTTACATCACAGACAGTTTTCACTGGAATACTATTTTTCCTCATAAATTTTTCATGGAAACAGTCTTCATTCCAAAAATTTTTTGGTCTTGCAGTGTTAAGGAAACAAGTTGCAAGTCTTTACAGGGGCTTAGAAAGAGAGAGGTTACTTCTTTGATGAGACCATAAACTCATTTATCAATTCCTCTGAGTTGATTACTTCACAGAAAGGTATTAGTTCTACACAGAGAAATCATATTTCTCCCTGTGAGTATAAATTAAAAGATAATATAAAGGAAACGTAAAACCAAATAGCTTTCTGGAAGAAATCCTGAATGGGATTCTGAAGACTAAGTTTCTCCTAGTGACACATAAACATGGAATAAGTGAAACTATTCTTAGCTGGATGTACTACTCAGAGAAATACATAGTCAGAGCAGTTATCCGTAGCTCAGACTCCAACTGGAGGGACATAGTGTGTCCGCTTTTGAGCGCAACAGCTCAGGCCAGCATCAAGAAGTATGAAAGAATCTAGAATAAAAAGCAAGAAAAATTATCATAAGATATTTGAATTGAGTCTAGAAAATAAATAACGGTTTTCCAACACGCAAGACAGAACTACCACGAAGAAAAAAATGTTCCCTACATCAAGGTTATGCTAGATAGAATAAACCCCTGGGAACTAAAAGTATGCCCCAAAAAACCTAAATGAAGCATTCCGACAAGCTTTTGTCACAAAAGAATCATTAATTACTGGAGCAAAGTGTGCAGAGAAGTTCTGATTCCTACATCACCGGCACATTTTAAGAACAAGGAGGACAAACATCTCTCGGGAGTGGTTCGGATTCAATTGACCTTGCTTTGAAGCAAAAGAGCAGCACAGACAACTCTCTGAGCTCAATCCAGACCTTCTCTGTAGGTTTCCATGTCCCCACGTATGCCTGTGCCTCGCTCTCAGTGCAGACAAAATGGGGATAATGACGTAAAACATCCAGAGCTCTACTGACAAAAAGCCCACTATTTCAGATTCTGGATGAGGGAGTAACACCCAAATAGCTGAACAGTTGGAAGCCTACATGAAAACTCAAACTGTTGAAATAATCATCATCTCTGACAGCAGACACCTTCCCTGGGGCTAGGAGTGAAGAAATGTAACGACTAAAATTTTTGTTAGCATGAAATTACAGTCATCCTGCAGTACAACCTGTCTCTAGAAAGTGTTGCACTCTGACACTCAGATGCAAAGTTAACACAAAAAAGAAGGAGCACACATTCCAGTGAAAATCTGAGCATACTTAGAGCAAAAAGTGAACACACACCTGTCCTAGCTTCCATACGTGGCACATACCATTCTGTGAGGACATAGAGATTATTACACGCACGAACATTCTGTTTGAATTCCTCACAATAATTACTGTTTCATGTATTTCAACTGAAAAAACCCAACAGAATTCATCACTTAATCCCTTGTATACACACATGTCACTTTTGATCACACATTGGGGAGGGTGCTCAGACTGAGGACAGCTGGCACAAAACGACACTGTTTGAAATTAATCTTCCACAATTCAGTGCAGTTGCATGTAAAAGCTCTCAAGTGCACTTGCACCTTCACAGAGCAGCAAAGCCCAGTTGCAAAAGAACATCCCTTTTCCTGCCCTAATGAGGATTTGCCATCATTGAACAAAACGTCCTGGAAGAGCTGTGTTAGGAATCGTCTTGTCAAGATTAATAAATAGATAAAATGTCAAGTATATTGTCATTTTCATAACATTTCCAGAAACCATTAAGGAAAGTAATACACTGTCATGAACTCAAAAAAAAAAAAAAAAAAGGTGCATTCTTGCAACTCAATTTTAGATCTAAACTATCAGAAAGTCATACAAAGTTTCTCCAAAGTATAATTAAAGAAACAATCGTGCTTTCGGGCATGGTGAGACTTTAAAAATGTAGGGCTTATTTTTACTGATAAAAGAACAAGCAGTGCAAAAATAAGTGCCCTCTTTCTAGAATGTGTCAGACACAGCTATGACAGAAATCCCATTAATAAAATTCCCTTGTGCATGACTCATTTTTACTTGTCACTTACAAAAAGAACTCAGATTTTATGTACCTTTAATTATCGTCTTCCAAGAAAAAGCCATTTGCCAAGAACAGCAAAACAAATTATTATTTCACATTAACACACAAAATGGAGCAATTCACAGGGAACTTGCTAAGTGCCTAGCAAAACACCTGAAAAGCAAAGACATGGAAACACAGGGCAACAAACAATACCTATCCTATCCATTTCTGCAAAATGTAATAAGGTGCAAGAAAGGAGCTAAAAGTCAGTCTAATTTGGTAACACAAAGAAATAAATATTTTGGTATCTATGTGATAAAATTACAAATGTAAAGTTTTGTAGGTACTTAAGACATTTGCATTCTTTATCATGTCATGATTTTTTCGGATTTTTAAGGCTATTTTTAAGCCTAGAAAATAATGCTGAGTTTAGAATATGTTATAATATAACTAAAATTTGCTGCAAATTATAGATATGCACTTTCAACATCACCACATTTTAACATGGCTTTTACCCGGCAGAAGAACAAAAGCAGAAACATTCTACTTTACACAAATGATGAGCTAGAAAACAATACTGAGATACTAGTAAATGAATTGTAATTGCTTCAATTCCCTCCTACTAGCTCTCACTCCACTACAAACATTACAATGTCAGAGACCTTCACAGGGATATTTCCCACTTAAGCAAATGATCTAATTATTTCTAGTCTTAGTTTAAAAGAAATCGGGTACGTACATTTGTCATTTAAACTTAATATTAATTACTAAAATAAATTTTCAAAATATATGATGTTTTAGTTTATAAATTAGTCTAAACATGCAATTGCTTCCATTTGGTTTACACCAAAACAACTTGTATCTACACCAGCCATTCATCCAGCAAAACAAGAAGTACTCTTAAAAGAAGAAAAAAAAATGTTAAGTGATGCACATACACTCTCTAAATGTCTCACAAGATGACAATTAAGATGAAGTCAATACAATCTACTTAACTCCACTACAGGACTATACCTTTGTTCTCCATAGTAAGATAACCAAAGAACTTAAACACTAAGGGTTAAAAAAAAAATTCCTAAGTTTAAATATACAAAGAAACTGCAATAAAGTATTTGAAACAGATTTTCTGCTATGAAATACATTAGTATTCTACGTTACTTAACTTTAACTCATTTAATATTTAGGTTTACAAGCAAAATTTTATACCTTAAGTAATCCTACTTTCAGTACATGACTAGCGATGAACAACAGTATCCCGAGCATGACACAGGCTCCTCTCAGTCATGGTTATTAAAAATTAAAAAGAGAGAAACAAATAATAATATATATGTTCTAATAAATGTTACTATTACTTGGTATCAGATTAACAATAATAACGTTATTATTACGTGGTATCAGATTTTAGCTAAGATCTCATTATTCTGTACAGTTCCATGTTTAATAACCTTTGCTATCAGTTTTCAACCACTTTTTCCTTCTTATAATATTAACTAGAAAAATCTCTCCTTTGATTCTACCAAATGCTTTCATAATTCTCTTACCTTCTCAGTCCAAAGAACTGAAAGAGATGCTGTTAGAGTAACTTAGAACTAACAATTAGCTTGCTGAAAAGTGCGGGTTGAACAAAATATGTAATAGTGACTCGGAAAGCATTGTTTAAATGAACACATTTGGTACAGCACAGAAAACCAGAAAGCAAATCAATCTACCAGAATTATAAATAAGTGAAATGGATCACATCAGTCATTAGCATAGACACCTGATGTCCTTCATGATCAAAAGGAGAGAAAAAGCATAAAAATTAAAGGGTGAAAAGCAAAAATCTATTATTTAAGGAGCTGTGAAAAGTAATACAGTGCAGCATTTCTCAACTGTTTGGCTGCATTCCCAGGGAACTCACAAGGAATGGGAAGTGTCATTACAGCCTAAAACAGAAAACCTTTCCTCATAGGCTACCCTGTAACAGCAAGGGCTGGCACATGGCACTGGAAATTTTTCATACTTTAGATCACCTGGTAGGAAAGTGACAGTGTGATGCCTACTGAGTTATGAGACTTCAGCAGCCCACAATCCAGATGTAGATCAGTGATCTGGCCCACCAGACTACAGGCAGATTTCACTAGTCAAATAGTGAGAGCAAATAAAATCTTCCTCTTCATACTGTCCCCTCAGCAACTTGACCTAGCTGAAGATGTCCCTGCTCATTGCAGGGGGGGTTGGACTAAATGACCTTTAAAGGGCCCCTCCCAACCGAAACTGTTCTATGATTCTATATTTCTGCTACACCTCTCAAAGGGAAAATATTTCAGAAGAAATGATGGATGACAAAACAGATTATTGTTTCTTACCTCTAAACATGTCAATATTAACACAGCCTACTATCCCAGTTATTACAAAATCAGTAATCACAGAAACATAGAATGGTTGAGGTTGGAAGGGACCTCTGGATGTCAGCTTGTCCAACCTTCCTGCTCAAGCAGGACCACCTAAAGTGTGTCTGATGAACTGCAGCACTATTGCCTAAGAAAACAATATAAACTTTTTATATTGCCAGCTGTGCGGTGGCAAGTCTATTGTTGATATTATCAATGCCATTCTTCTAAAAAAAAAAAAAACAAACCAAAACAAACAAACAAACAAACCCTATGCCGCAGGAGTTTTCTTGATTCAAAATGCCATAGAATGGATTTAGACATGCTCCTGGAAAGCAAATCCACTTGAAGTGAATGATGACACCCACTTTCCACCTGTAGAACTGTGCAATGACAGTCATTGGGAGTTCTCAGTGCTTGTCCCTGTGTAAACAGTGATGTAAGACTTGCATACCCTTTTAGAATGCCATGTGTGCTTGGTTTTGGTCTGCAAATTTATCTGAATGGAAAAATGAGTTGTTAGTGGATGTTTTTTAACTTGCATTCTGGATATCCAGCAGCCTACATGTCAAAGTACTGAACAAATGGCAACTGATCATTTTGGATCCTCAGAAAACATCTGGCCTGTGTACTGGGAAAAGCCACAATGCAAATGTGATTCACTTCTGATCCATGGTGCAAAAGGAAAAGCTCAAGAAGCATGAAATAAGGATAGCTGCAAACCAGTGACATTTGTAATAAGGTATCAAAAGATAATGCGAATCAATTTCAGGCACATGTATGTGCATTGTTGATGTGCATAACTGGCTCCGTATTTTCCATTTGACAGCGTTTTTCATGACTATGCAACTGACTTCTCATTAACTTGATGGACTGCAGAGATCCGTATGTTTGCTGACAACAATTATGTGATAATCTGGGAATACTAAATATCACAGTAGAAAAACACCATACATCTGCAAACTCCTAGGACATATAATCGTATAGCAATTGAATGATAATTCTTTATGGCTACAGTTTTATGAGCAAACAATTTGAGATTATTTTTAGCAGTAATCCCTGGATAAGAACCCTTTTGAACAAAATCATTAAACATACACAAATTATTCTCTTACTGTCCCATTGACCAATGGGACAAGTTATATTCAAAGTTAAGATTCCTATACAACCAGTTGAACCAGAGATATAGTAATGAATTAAGCAAAGACAGCCTCCAACAAATTGCATGCTTTTTCAAAATATATTTCTTAGATAATTTCAGTAAAGACAGTGAGGTGATTGAGTGAATAGAAATTTTTTGAATAAAGCCTTGAGACTCCTTCAAAAGGAAAGAAGATTCTTACTGTAGTTCTGTGGAACAAGTTCTGGGTTCTTCGGTGTTTTGAGTTTAAAAGACACATCTCCAATAGTGACAGTATCACCTAAAATAAAGAAAAAAGGTCTTTTAGTTCTTACGTACTTAGGTACTTTTAAGTATTTAAGGTTCTTAAAATTTAAATCATAGGCCTGCTGCGGTGAGGCTGACTGTGTGTTCACAAAGCAGCCTCTAACGTGTTTGTGTTTACTAATTAGGCTCAGCTGCTTTCCAGTAGATCAGGTACCTGGACAATTTACGTTTAATTAATATTACTTTTTCCTGTTTTTTCTTTTATTGCTGCTGTTACAACCTTTAGCTGTTGGGAGCTATGGAAATCAAGCCCAGTGTAGAACCCCATTCCAGCTACCATTGTTGATTTACTGAAATTAGAACTTTAGCATGCTTGCCCGTGAAACTGTCAGTGAGAAACACCTGTAGGTGTGAAAATTTTCCTGAGTTTTTAAGCAGCCTGGAACAGTATCTGCTGGAGTTACAAAATGATACATTCATGCCAGTGGGCCCTTCCCGCACTCCCTGAATACATGGCTGCAGAACCTGGCACCTTTCCAAAGTTTGAGGGGTCTCAAGCACTTCTTGCTCTGGATTTCAACAAACCTAAAGCATCTGTCCATTTTACTTAATGGTCTCTTCACTAGGACCTGCCTGTCTTATCTATCTTTCTGCAACCATAGGCTTGAATTAAATTGCAGGGCATGCCCTGTGCACTTTCTCATGGAAATCAAAAGTGAAATCTAGTTCGCAGACAGGAAATAGGCAAGCACCAACGCAGCAGTGGTCACACTGAAAAACAGCACAACACCCAAAGCCCAGGAAAATGAGGTTTAGACTAGTAACAAACCCAAAGTTTATTTTCTTTCAAGAGTTTGGGCCCCACAAATGAGTTCACAAGTATGAAGACCATGAAATTAAGATGATTCTAGTAAAATGACATTTTTCCCATTACTGTTGCTAAAGATAACACCACCTCCACTGCACTGCAGTGCATGCATGAGGATGGAGAGGATTACTGGAGTAAGACTGCTGCACAGGGGTATAGTTTTGCCACAGCACTCTGATTACACCTTCTTTCCATGAACTGAGGCCAAGTTTTGGAACAGTCTCTTGTGTTTGGGCTTTTCTCAGAAGTGAGACGTAGAAAGCACAGAGCCCAAACAAGATCAAACAAGGATCCAATCCTCTTGTGTAGATCTGCCCCTTGTCCTACTCCATCCAAGAGGACCCAATCTACAGTCGCCTATCTCCAGCATCATGAAAGAAGTCAAATGTTTGGAAGACCAATGCTGGAACCAGAAAGGGAGATGCTGGAGAAGCAGCTTGCCCAAATTAAGAGACAACTAAAATTCCTCCCACACATGCAGTAGCTCCCCTTTCAGTCAGCCATGACTCTAGCTTTGCGCTCAAATGCCGTACTCTTCCAGCATACCCAGGTGTTGCTGCCCACGTCACAGGACTGAGAATCCCCAGGTTCTGACATGGCTCACGCAATTCATGGGAAAGGACTAGATTTATAACAGCCAGAGTAGAATCACCTACGGTAACAAACAGCGAGCAGCGAAGAAAGGATTATAGCTGATTTCCTCCTAAAATGAAGGGCTTGACGAGCGTGCAGAGACTGGGATTCACAGCCTGACATACATGCCTGCACATGGGTCTTTCTGTTGCTTCTGGAGTCTAAATAATCAGCCCTCCATTTTTCCCTAAAATATTGGCAAAAGGTAGTAAGCTGGTAATTGTTCCCACATTTTATGCAACGATACAATACAACACATTTTATGCAACAGTACAATTGGAGCAATACATTGTTCCAACAGCTTGCCAGAAAGTGGGACATAGGCAACAGCAGTACTGCCATATACAAGGTGGACAAGGATTCATCCCTGGTTCTAAGGGCAAGCAGAACCAAGCAGTTCCAACTCACCATGCTAGAGCTAAGCACCCTTCTTTGATCGTGCAAGAGCCCAGAAGTGGAATGCTTCCAAACAAAACTGGGCTAAGCTAAGAATTAGGCAGCTGTCTGGGGCTTTAGCTCCTTTTCTGGCCCTTGCTGAATTTTCATTTCAAATGCATCAAAAGTACTACGCCCTCTCCAGCCTGAAGCATTCAAACACAGTCCAAAAGAAAGTCCTACAACAGCTTAGAGCCCTGGTCCTGACTCTGGGAGCTCTCACACAAATTAAAGTCACTGAACAACAGACACAAGCGCTGCATGGACTAAAATCTAGTCTTTGGCTATCCCAGTGTTTTGCCCATTTCTTTAAGTTTTAAGGTAAGGAAAACTATTTTACTAAGTATCACCGCCCTTGCCCTTTCTTCCACTGCAGGTCCAAGCTCACTCTTTCTCACTAGGGAACATAATGCGGATCATGACAAGTCACCAACATTTCTGCCACCACACCTTTTTCATCTGGGCCACCCGTGGTGATGAGATGAGGGGAAGCCATCTGAAGAGTGGCTGAGGTCACCTGGCTTGTTCAGCCTGGAGGAGAGGGGACTGAGAGGAGACCTCGTTGCAGTCTGCAGCTTCCTCATGAGGGGAAGGGCAGGGGCCGGAAATGATCTCTTCTCTCTGGTGAACAGGGAGGCATGAAGCTGTGTCAGAGGAGATCAAGGAAAAGGCTCCTCACCCAGAGTACAGTAGGGCACTGAAACAGGCTCCCCAGGGAAGTGGTCACAGCCTGACAGAACTCAAGAAGTGTTTGGATAACGCTCTCAAGCACATGGTGTGATTCTTGGGGCACATTCCTTTGCAGGGCCAAGAGCTGATGATCCTTGTGGGTCTCTTCCAGCTCAGGATATTCTACTTATCTATGGTTCTATGAAAATGCCTCCAAGTTGATGAAAACACCCTAGGAGCCCACTGCTTCCTGCAAAAGTTGACATCTCTCTCAGTAGCTCAGCCTGGAACAATTTTAACATTCTAAAAAGAGCAGGTTGCCTTACATATCCCTAAGAAATTAGTGACAGTTTATTTTCTCTGAATTCCCCAGCCAACATGCAGTGAGACAAGAGTATATGATTAATTAGTTCCTAGCTGAAATCACCTCAGCTCAATAGTAAATACTATTTTATGCACACAAAGTCTTCCAAAACCCAGTAGGGCCAAGATGCCAAAACAACAAGATGTCAAACTTTTTCAGTACATTGGGATGATATCATCCACAGGATAGAATTCCAATTACCCAGTTTATTAGCACAGTACTGAAAAGCCTTAGTTGATTTCCTGCACTCCCTCAAAAAAACCAAAACAAATCAAAACTGAGTTTGGTCTATGTGAGAAATGGAAAATGCATCACTTCTGGTGGTATTTATGTCAATCCATAACATGCTAACTTTTGATCAACACATCTAACCATGTTCAAAAATCCCACAAGTATTCCAGACATCAATGGACCCTACAAGCTTTCATGAAAAATAGGCTGGGAGAGAACTATGTAAGATGTGGTGAGAGCTGAGCACACAGTCAGGGTATTCAGGTTTTAATAGGTTTGTTGCTGCCTGGATACAAACGCTGCCTCCAGCTTGCATCTGTCCAAAAAATATTAGCAGTGTTTAATAGAACCTTAAGCAATAATAAACCAAGACAGCCGAGTACATTTTCCTAGCTAAATGAGCACAGGGAGGATTAGCCCACTAATCTTATCACACACTTCCACCTGGGCTACATTTTCTTGTCTCAATTTGTTTCTTCTGTACTTGTTTAAAAATTCGTGTTTGGTTACTCCATTTCCAAACCCTTTGAACAGAGATGTCATTCCGGACAGGCTCTTTCCAGTGTTTCACCAGCTGGCACAGAACTGATAACAGCCTGCTTGGTAAAATGGTGGTGTTAAATCAGCAAAACCCATATTTGAGCACATGTATTCCAAACTGTTTGACTACATGGCAAATTATGGAACAGCCTACGTATACTCCAACCCACCCCACAAGCTACTACCACACTATTGCGGACAAGAGCTATCCCCACAGCATAAGCTGATGGAGACTTTGTAGGCTGTATCAGGCTTGCTTGGGCAAGCAGTGAAGATGTGCTTCTGCTTTCTTGCCTCCCACAGAGTAAACCATAACCTTAGGTACCGCAGTCTTTGGGGGAAACAGTGGGATACAAGCAGTGCATAATGTACACAAAGAAACATGGCTGCTGAAACAAAACGAGCCACATAAGCCAGAACCCAAAAGGGAGAGGGGACATCCCATTCACGGGGCAGACAGGATACAGACACAGGAGGTCTTTTGAGAGTCTATGCAATAGGGGTCAAAAATTGGCAACACATAAAGATCAAAACGGAATAACAGGATCCTGAAGAGACTCTCTAAAAAAAAAAAAAAACAAAAGGAGACATGAAAACAGCCTCAATACACGCAGTGAGCTCTTTCTACTGCATCTGGAAAAGACAGGTGTGAATTGCACCTCTGGCAATATGGAGATTCACACATGGACATATAGCTACCCAGTAATTGCAGAGCACTGAATTACACGCTCTCTTCTTTAGACCTACTTTTTAGACAGAAACAATATTATTATCTGTATCTGCTTTTTACAGTAACTGAGAAGGGCTCTTCAGGTGAGCAGGCCTATTTCTTCCACTCAGTCTGAACAGAAAGGTAGCAGCTCCAAACCCCTGAGCTGCAGAGGAGGCTGCCAGAGGCTGGGAAGGCACTTTGGCAGGGCATCCCTGCATGAACACCCTGTGCTTTTTTTCTCCTCCAGCATCTCCTGCTCACTGTCGGCCAATATGGAATAGTAGGTTTGACGGACCTTTGTTCTGACCCACTGTGGATGATGTGATGCTACAATCTCAGCTAGAAGGCTTCCTGAACATGCAGTCTTACTGCGCACTGGGCGTGTTTTGACTGGTCTTAAAAGCTAGTATCACACAGCTAGTATCTATAAATGTATTTAGTTTTTTGAGTACACAACATGAACAGTTCCAATCTCATGTGTAAATCATATTTGTATTACCTGTGTTTTTATAAGACACTACAATGAAGCTTCAGGAACATTAAGTTTTTAGGTTGCTGAATTTATTGCCTTTTGGCCTCTTTAGTCCTGAAAATAGGTGAGATTAACACACTCTCCTTAGTATATTACACATTCACTTGTACACAGACCATCCATCTGGTTTCAAGAGCCTGCAACAGCAAGAGCATATTAAAACTGTGAAGGTGCTAAGCTCTGCTAATATTAATTTCTGTGTGATAAAAATCACTCCTGTTAGAGGAAAGTCTGAAATCTATATGATATACAAATGTATATTTCCAGGTCTTAATTTCATTCTAATGTGAAGGAGGGGAAAAAAATTACACTTTGAACTGATATTTATGCAGCACATTTCCATAAAGAAACAGACAAGAGTGTCAGCCGTTACTAATCCTTGAAGAGCTGACTTATTTTGAAGAAACAGAAATGATACTTTCCAGGTTTTTTCTTTTTCCTTAACTTTTCCAAATACATTTATCAGGGGAGGAAAAAAAAAAAAGGCAGCCCTATAACTTACTTCTTTTTTACATTTCATAGCAGCTGTTATTTGCCATCTTTATGGCTGCAAATATCACATTCATTGAGCAACGCTGTCACCTATTCTGCACCTCATATCAGTATTGGAAACCTCCCAAACACATGAATGTAAGGGACAGAAACCTATTCCCTGCACTCACAAGGTTTAAGTTTGTTCCTTGACCACCAGTGCCTTCACACACCAGTGAGGTGGAGCTCAGCTCCTGTCAACAGGCCACTGCAGTCTGACAGCTGCTGCTGACTGAAATAGATGAATGTTTACACAACAAAACCTATCTCCAAGCTAAGCAAAAAAATCCACTAAAGTCGTGGTTTTTTATGGGTGAAAGGAAGTTTTTCAGTCTAAAAAACCAAAATAATTGCTTCAAACATAAAATTTGAATAGCACTCAATTCATACTCGACATTCTTTCTAGACCCTCTATTTTTTTAATTTTCAGGTTTGAAGCTAACGCTAGATTTTCCAGTTGTCTATTTTGGGCTGGCTAATGAGTGTCTTTACAGGTTACAGTCCAAGGTGCCATGAACCCAGAATCTTGGTATTTACTACAGGAAGAGAACATTTTCATTCATTTTTCTCCATCAGTAGAAGATCAACAATATGAACATGGAATCTTATCTGACACTGATCTCTGCTCTCTGGTGACCAGTGATAAGACTTGGGGAAATAGCTTGAAGCTGTGTCAGGGAAGACTTGGACCAGATATGAGGCAAAGGCTTTTCACCCAGAGGGTGGTTGAACCCTGGAACAGGCTTGCCAGGGAAGTGGGCGCAGCACCAAGGTTGACAGAGCTCAAGAAGCAATTGGACAATGCTCTCAGGCACATGATGTGACTCTTGGGATGTCCTGCACAGGGCCAGGAACTGGACTTGATGATCCTTGGGGGTCCCTTCCAACTCAGCATGTTCTATGATTCTACGATCCAGCCCTGCAGGAAGCATGCAATCTTTACTTAGTAAAAGCTGTTATTTGTTTAGGCCAATACCCTGAAAGCAGGGAGCCTGAGAATGCTCAATTACAAAAGTCTTATGAGTCGAAAAGTCAATTTTAAATGTTTACTATCATGATGATCTTACACAGACTTGATAAATTTCAGAATATCTCTTCGTAATACATTTACCATGTGAAAGAGGTGTTAAGCTGCCCATAACCTCAACATCAGTTTACCACCAAGATGAGATGTGATGAGCTGTGGCTCTGTCTGACTGAATCTCAAAAACCTTCAAGGACAGATGTTCCACAGCCATTCTAGCCAGCCTGTTCCCCTGCTGTATCCCACCAGACATCACTGCAATCCCACGGCCTTTTCACCAAAGCTGTTACTTAGCCAGTCCCTTCCCAGCAATATTTTAGTCCACTAGCAGATCTTCATACTTCTTCTTAAACTTTCTGAGGTTTCTGTTGTCCCAGTTCTCATGTTTATCAGGGTCCTTCTGGACTAAATGTCTGCACTCTGACAAGATGGTAGGGATTTTGTCCCTACATACTAAATTGCACTTTTACACTCCTGCTGTCTGTCCTTACTTCCACTTTTATACATTCCCATTTTGTGTTTCAGCTCACGGACAAGGCCCAGCTAGGCCAAACAGGCCTCCTGCCACTGCGGAATAGTTCATTCCTGAGCTGCCATTAAGTTTTCTTTAAAAATTTTCAAGCTCTCCTGTGTACCTCTCATCTTCATGGTTGTTATCCAAAGGATTCTACCTACCGATCTCCTGCATAAATGAAAGCTTACAGTCCTCAAGTCCAGGATCCTAGTTCTGCTGCTCACCTCCCCAGCCTTCCTCCAGGTGTGCAACTCAGTCATGTTCCAGTCACTGAGATCCAGGCTGGCACCTGTGACCAAACTGGTCACAGCTCTTCCTTACTTGAAAGTGAAGAGTTAACCCTGACTCTGGCATCTGTGTTACAAAACTTTTACCAACACAGCCTAGGAATTACCAAAGTGCACGCACAACACCAGATTGCCCTCCCAGCTGATGTCTGCATGGCTGAAATCCCCCACGAGCATGAAAGCTCACGAGTGGGAGGTTACTGCTGGCTGTCTGTAAAAAGTGATAACCACCAGCTCCTCTTAGGCACACGGTAACAGATGCCCACCACATCGCCAGTGCTCCCTTTCAAATCTCCTGTAGCCAGTGCTACTTGGGTGAAAAATTAGCTCAGTGTTTTAAAACTATACAAAGATTTCTGAAGTACATTTTGCTCAGTTGAGAAAAACCAGACTATGTGTTCTAAACTGAGCTTAGATAACAAGTACATTAGTATAATTTCAATAATTTATTTCAACTAAAAAGAATCTACAATTGAAAATCAACAGAATTGTTTTTGAAACTTGACATTTACTGAAAAGTTATCCAAAATTGACAAAACAGCTTTAAAATTAGCTATGGCATTGCCTACAACTATCCTGAGTCCCTGAGTATGCCAAGCAGCTACAACTTCAATCTTATGCATTAAACTGGGCACAACTCGTAGAACACATCACCACATATCAGGCCTGTAACAGTTAACAGAAATAATTAAATTTCAAACAACTGGCAAATATTAAAACTCAGAAACTATTTACTGACATCCAGTCATAGACCAACAGTGAAGCCCTACAGAAGTTGACCTGTCTGACATTCCACCCCTTTGTTCCAGCTACATCAGCACGTCTAATAAAATACACTTTTTTTTTTTTTACCACGAACCTTTCCTTTTCTAAATGTTAGAATAATTTGAAATAACCCAGGCATAACTCTGCAAACTTTCAGACAACTGGCTTTGAAAATTCCTATCTCCATTTGCTGCCTTCTAGGTTGTGCTGACGTTGTACATAAGGCCTCACCATAAATCAAATCCCTGGAATCATTTCAGTCACCACAATGCAGCCCCCTAAGTACAACTACAGAGGCAATGAACAGTTATAGGAATGTCATGAGAAAGAAGAAAGAATGAAGTCTCTCAAATAGGTTTTGCCAATGAAAAAAAATACTGTCAGAACCACACTCACAGCTGTCAACATGTGAACTTCAACAAAGATAATGGCACAGGTAAAACTGGAAAAGGCAATGTGCCAGCAAGCATTTACACCCATCATCAACCAGTTCTTTACTCTTTGGACAGTGACAAACCTGGAAAAAAAACCACTTATAAACACACAGTCAAATTCATAGTCTCCTTTCAGATTATCAATTTTTACCACAATCACTTAGATCCTGTACACTGATGATGAACATTATAGGATTCTGAAGAGTGACAGTTTTTACAAGCGACTGTGTTTTACTCAGCAGATACAAGTGTATGTACTACTGAGATCTTTCAGGCTTTAAACACAAGTTTGATTAGGAACTGGAACTGACCAAAAATTTCATATATGGAAAGCAGAGGAAGTGAACTTGGACAGGCAGTGCTGTAGAAAACAGCAAATGTAGCTAATACATATTCTGGTCCACACACGTGACAAAGGGTAAGTTATTTTATGTACAGTGAGCAGCAAAGCACACGAGAGACCTTCTTTTGCCTGTACTATCCAACTGGCAATGGTTTTTATTTTTCCAGCTGTTCAGTTTACATCTAATTCAGCATTTGTTCCCTCTAACTCCTTAAAGCAACTCCAATATTGTGTATTCTGTCAGCTTTTAAAAAAAAATTCATATTATGTATAGATTGAAATAAATAACAGTGAACTGAGTTATGCAGAACTTCACTTTGTTCAGCTCATACTGCATTTAAAATAATTCATCACAAGTAACTTACAAAAACTTGATACTTTTCAATTTTTTAGAAGGAAACATGAAGCCCGCATTAAAAATGATTCTGACAGTCAGCCTTCTACAACATTTGCTACTATCAATTGTTTCCCTCATTAATTAAGTTGTGCAAACCCAAACCCTTCCTAGATATTCCCATTACCCTTTTGTCAAGGAGTCTCTTTCACTTTGAGACTTCTCTTAAGCTTTACCACTTGACAGCTTTAGCGATTCCTCCACGGCCCCCAGTGAAGCAGCCAAGCCATATTCACTTTGCAAAGACTCAGCTGAAAAGCTAAGCCTGGCTTCTTCACATGTAACAGCACAAAATCAGGCAACACCTTCTCCCTTACACTTAAAAGGTACCAGGACAGACTGTAAATCCGACCTCGCGGGGATGTCACATCCAAATTACTGGGTACACAACAGTTTGCTGTTTAGTTGACTCTTAACAGCTTCCAGCCTTTTAAGACACATTTTGTTTATTTATGGAAGAGACATGCAACCTCAACACCACTTACAATGAGAATTGTAATTACAGCAGCTGCACAGAAATAGCAAAAACACATATGGTACAAAAAATTTCAGATCATCCTTTGTAACTTCAGTATCTGCAAAGAAATACTAGGGTCTGCAAGAGGACACTCAAACATTTGAAAAATTAATTAAAAAACACTCACAAAACAAAACAGGAATAAAACCAGTGTTCTTAATATCAAGGTCCCAAATTCACAGAAACACAGGAAGCACTATAAAGAATAAGATGTCTCAGGTGTCGGGAGGGCAAATATCTCTAATATTATCTACAAGATTCTCAAGAGCTTTGAGACTTAAATCTTTCCACCAAAACTCTTACCACTATTGACTGTAATTGGGAATACTCCTATTATTCACATACATACAGGATGCATTCATGAACATTGCTGAGTTAAACTCAGTTGCATTCCACAGCACATTTAAAGTGATGAAATACTTTCAGCAATGCTGCATTTGCTACTGTTTTATGCTGCTAAATTTCTTTTTGTTTTTAAGGTTACTCATCTCAACAAAGGGCTGATAAGTGCTGAGCTCCCTTCTTCAGATGTTTTACTTGACTCACTTCATTGTTAACTTGTTCACTCTAATTTGTTTGATGCTAAATAATCTAGTCTTTTTAGTACTTTGCACAAATAAAATATTACCCATTCACAAATTCTTGAAGGAATTTTATAGCTATCAATTCCTCAAAGACTTCCTTCTTGGGTAACTTTTCAGAAACTAAACAAAGAAATGAACTGATCAACTAACAAACAGATTAAAAAATATTAAAATGGAGAGAAATGGGATTAAAGAGGTGTAATTAAGAGCTTGAGCAAGTACTCCACCATCAGAATCACTTGCAAATCACTACTCATCGCTCCCTCTGTACTTAGGAGCTTTGTTGCTTTTGGCATTCATCCTGAAAAGCGTCAGTTACCACAGGCATATGTCACCCTTTCCAAACGCCACTTCTACTCTGCACAGGCCTGTCACCTGTCTCAAAGGTCACCAGAGGATATTCCAGGGCAGTTCAGGTCATCCTTCATGCCATCTGCAGGCTCAAGGTCATCCCTCTATCTCATTACCATATGCTGCCGGCACACTCAGACACGCACCAGCCTTGGCAGCCCTTGACACAAACACCGAGGCTCTGCCCCAGCAGAGAGCCATGTGATGCAGGAACAGGAAGCACGCGAAGATGTGACAGACGCTCCGCAGAGCGCAGTGGTTCGCACAGGCACGGGCTGCAGGGCTGCCCCTGCTTCACTGTGGGTGAAGCACTTGGACCAGAAGCTATCACGAGCCACAGTAAGCGTCCCTGCAAGCCTGCGGCTGAACTCTGCCCTTTCCCCTCGTGCCAGGAGACGAGGTCAGTGAGTCCAACCTATGGCCAAACACCACCATGCCAACTAGACCATGGCACCAAGTGCCACATCCAGCCATTCCTTAAACACCTCCAGGGATGGTGACTCCACCACCTCCCTGGGAAGTCCATTCCAATACTTCATCACCCCTTCCGTGAAGAAATCCTTCCTGAAGTCCAACCTAAAGCTCCCCTGGTGCAGCTTGAGGCCATGCCCTCTTATCCTGTCACGTGTTACCGGGGAGAAGAGACCGACCACCCTCCTTTCAGGGAGTGGAAGAGAGCGATAAGGTCCCCCCTTGAGCCTCCTCTTCTCCAGGCTGAGCAGCCCCAGCGCCCTCAGACGCCGCTCACGGGACCTGCACTTCAGACCCCTCGCCAGCTCCGCTGCCCTTCTCCGGACCCCCCGCACTGACGAGCAGGAGACACAGGGGCGGCAGCACAGCCTGGGCAAGCCCGCAGCCCACACGGCGGTACTGCCTGCCGGCCTCCCCACGGCCCGGCGGCAGTGCTGGGGGCTGTGGCCGGGGCAGGGGCAGCCCGAGGAGGCTGGGGGAGCCGAGACACCTGGGGGCCCGGGGTGGGTTACCTGAGCTGTGCAGCGCCCTGAATTCGGAGCGGCCGCACCGCGCCGCGGCCGCGCCGCCGCCCACCACC
>VZTA01027434.1:0-39088 GCA_013398855.1 Mohoua ochrocephala
ACCTTGGACTTGGTCTGTTAAACTTCATGATATTCTCATGGACCACCTCTTGAGCTTGTCCAGTTCGTATGAAACTTTTTTTGGGGAATTAATCTATGCCTTTGGACTTGTTTTCTTGAAAAAAATGTCACTGACCGCCAGATATATTTCATCCAGAAAGATAGACCAGACAGTCTCTGAGAGTGGTGGCCAAAGAAAGAGAGTATGGAAGGTGCAAGGAAGAGGTGGGAGAAAATAATTTATTCATAAAAAAAATAATTTTGATGATGAACTTTATTTCACTCTTTTAATTAAAATAATTTTTAAAAATTGGCCTATCAAAGACATGTTTGGAGAAATCTTACTAAATTACATTGATCTTTTTTTCAGAAAAATGATTAATGATATTTAAAGAGAGACTTAAAAAAATTAAATTAAATTAGCTATTTGAGCCATAATGATTTGTTTTCTTGGATATCTCATATTGATGAATAAACCAATTATTATTCCAAATCAATCAAAGCATTACAATTTCATTATAATTTATATCTGCAAGGTAAACACCATGACAAGTTCTGCAGGAGACACCTCGATATGAAAAGAAAAAGATCAGACAATATCAACAGCCATCTTTTTGCTAGAGCTGTTAAAATTATACTAGTAATGGATTCATTTACTATTGATAATTTTATCTTGCAGTGTTTTGAACAAAATACCATAAAGAAAATTTGAAGCCTGTAGAATAATGAATCTTGGAGAAATAACTAATTTGGATATGCCAAAGATCCAGAGAAAAGAGTGCATAGATGTTGGGGAGGAAAAAAAAAATTGTTTTATTCTTTGATCACTTGTCCAAACTTTTAATATGAAATCCTTTTTAGAAGTTCTCAAGACTAACATTTGAAATCACTAGGTATTTTTAAACCAATCCTTCCTTGCAAGGGTGATTGCAGACTTATTTGCAAACAAAACCCAGGAACATCACACTAGGCAAACCCAAAAGGCAGCACTAGCTGAGGCAGATATCCTTTTTTTTTTAATGGAAATAAAAGGTATTGGGAGCAATGGGTCTGAAACAAATTTTCAGGAGAAGATCCAAAGGGAAGAAATTTCTCCTTGGTGAACTGAGACTGAGAAAGCTTTCTAAGTGTTGGCAGCACCGCAGAAAAACCCAATGTCAGGAAGGCAGAATGATGAGAGGATGACCAAAGAGCAGTTTATCTAAATTAAAGGTGAGATTAACACTACTGATAAAAAGTTAGAGCTATGGAACATTTTACCATGAAATAAGAGAAAGGCTTGCAAGGGAACACCATGATCTTATTTACTATTTTGGCTGCACTTGGTTATTCTAGCCAGGACTAGGATAAGCCTATCAAAAAGCACAAAAACTTTTCAGCTAAGGCGAACCACATCTATATACTGTGAACATCATATTCCATCCAAAATAGCAACTTTAATTCATTTTGTCCATATCACTCTATTAAAAAAAAAAATCTAAAATTATCAAATTTGTGTAGGCAACATTAAAGCTGCACTGCATGTCAATTATATTGCCCAACTCCCTCATTAAAATCCGTAATGACAAAAGAGATGGACAAAAAGTGTTTTCTGCAATCTGCCTTCAACACCATCCAGCCAGACTGAAATTCCACAGGTAAAACAGAGAATCCAGCCCACAAACCTAGGCACAGTAAGAGTGTCATTTGGTCCTTTACCTTACTTTTTTTGGTATGAATCAAACCAGATCACCAGCTGCAATTCCTTTAATTTCTGAACTGCATTTTGTTAATTTCAGAAATTTTGAATTTCTGAAATGTTTATAAATTTCCAAAGCCATCTCTACTTCCCAGCAGTCACTACAGCACTGCTTTGCCATTCCCATGGTGTTAAAATACCATCCCTGGAGTTCTCAGCAGACAGTTTTATTTGCAGTGCTGAAATACTCGTAGGTAGAGGGAAATTGATAGCAAAAAAAAAAAAGCTCCACTTGTAAAACTTTGAAGAAAACAAAAAAACCAATAAATATCGATGTGAAATGTGACAAAACAAGGACAAAAGAAAAGAAGAGAGAGAATAAAAATACAAACATCTGCAAAACGTGGAAAATTTTCTAATTGAAAAGGGTAGAACTCTTCAAATTTGAACTTTTTTTTTTTTTTAAATTACAAACTAACAAAAGCATTTTGAACATATTTATAACAGATTTTGCAAATTTTCTCCAACAATTCAGAACACCAGCCTCTCAGAATTAGCTGTCAAATGTCTGGAAACCATTTTTCTGGAAAACAAAATATGACCATGCATATTTTCTTACCTGGTCAGTTAAACAAAATTCCCTGGCCTGAGCTGAATACATTGTAAAAGAAACCTGCAAAGAGGAAAAACAAGTTTCATTATAATTTATTTATCTCTCTCATATTTTTGGTGGAAAAAATTAAGTAATGAGTGTTTACTCTTATATAGAAATTGCAAGCAGCAAAATCATTCAAACCATGCTATTCAAAGAAAGGTTTAAGAGTATCTGTTTTATAGGTTGCATCAACCTTTTTGTATTTTTATTCAAATCCCAATGTATAACTATCATTATAAATGAAACTCAGATGTCCAGCTGATGAAAAAAAAAAAAAAGCAGCTATTTCTCATTAAATGTTTTTCAGGGCACTGAAATATACAGAGTTCATTTACTTTCTTTAGCATTTCAAACAAACACCATGCCAAAAGAACATTATTAAGACTGTAATGTGATGAATATTAACATCAGGAAATGCCAAGTGTTAGCCATCCTGAGCAACTTTCATTTCTTCAATGTGTAAAAAATATGCTACAGTTGTTAATTACTTAGTCACACAGTATTTCCATGGGAACTCCTCTTCAGCCCATGCACAAACAGACATTCAAGAAGTTCAAGCACTGATATTTTGTGTAAATTTCATTGATTAACCTGTGGTCTGGAGAGACATTAAACAAGTAGTATTCAAATCTTCATAGGAAAAAAGGTGATAATTTTGCTATGGTCCATATAATCTAATCACGAATGCTTTGACTGTGTTGCAAACGCTGCACAACTCAAGTTCAGCAAATTCCTTTGCAGGAATAACATTGTCCCAGATGAGTTCCTCAGTGCCAAGAGATCAAGCTGAAAAGTGAATACTTAATTTGGGTCACGTGGACTCATTTTTTTCGGACAACTCAGCATTACGCCAGACTTTATATATTCAAGGCCCTGCTCAAATGTTTCAGTTGCAAACAAACACCAAGCACATTGCAAATAATTCTCTTGACAAGTAAATTTCTAATCAGCGTGTTTGGATTGGATAAAAATCTTCAGAGATTCTGTTAGGAAGAATGATATCTGCCAACCACTATCACCAGCTCCAGTGCTGGAAGATGTAGATGATCCTCCTCAAGGTTAGGGAATAGCTGACAGTGCATTCCATCCTTTCTGCACACTGGTACGACAGAAGGGATTTTTTGGGAGCGTTTCACTAGACACTTACTGACCCCAAAGAAACAAACACAGTTTCAATACTGGACTGTGGAAACTGAGTCTTGTAATTGGAAGTGTCAAAAACAATGTCAACAAAAGACTCTTGAAAAAAGATTATGACGGCACAGAAAGACAGTTCTACCGCTCTGCCAGTCATCTGACAGCAGTTCCTGGCACATGGAACATCATTCCATGGATGTGTGTTGGCCAACACCCCTGATATTTTTCACTAGAAGGGAAACCATTGACCATGATGCTGAGAATTTTGGAACAGACCAATAAACAGCAACAGGAAAAGGTACAGACAAAGTGCAAACCCTGTCAAATCAGACCAGTATCCAGCAAACCCTAGAGTGTATCCTACTTAAAGGTATCTCTTGTTACATTAGCAGCCTTCTGATGTAGTCAGGCTAGTTTATCTTAATTTAAAAACTGTGATTTGGGTCAAACAACTTTGAACTGAAAGGGTCATGTCCTCACTATTCCCTTAGCCACCTGTCTGTTTGTGACTTTTGGGAACATCTATCTCATTTCAGAAAGACTTATCATGTGAGTCCTAACCCCAGCACTGTTACTGGGTTTGCACCACTGGACTGTGTGTGTAACTGTAGGTAAAACAGTTTCTCTGCTCAGATCTAACAGCAGGGAAGCAGTTTAACATCAACAGAGTTGGAGCAAATGCAAAAACAGTGAAAAGATGACTGATGACAGGATAAAGGGTAAATTAAACCGGTGACTGCGCTTTTGTAAGATTTGCTGTACATAATCCTTTATGCTGAGGTCCTACATGGGAGTGGAATGAGTTTTACTATGAAAAAAACAACCAAAAACCCCCAAATCTAAAACCAACCAGAAAATATTACCAGAATCTGTACAGTTTGAGAAAGCCATATTTGCCTGAGAAAGACTATCTCTATGTGCACTAAAAGACATCAGCCTTTGCCAATGACTGTTCATCTCCCTTTTTTCCTGACAGTGTTGTTAGGTCACCAGTTATGTCCCACCAACCCCAATCACTCATGGTTAGACTCCAGAACCAAGCATGGATGCTCCTGATGATGAAATTTGTCTAGCACTAGAGAGCAAACTGTCTTTCCCTGTTAGACTTCTGGGTACTTCTGCAGTTCCTTTCAGTGACAGCACGATGTGCATGAAAACTCGCAAGAGCAAATGCACTGATGAGAGATGGGATGCAATTTGCTGATTTGGCCAGGTCTCGGCACTGTGATGGCCACCCACCCATCCCTGCTGAGGTTGGCCTTGCTGCCAGCACTCCTGAAACAGCCAAAAGCCTCAAACCTGTGACTCTGCTCTGGGAAAAAAAGCAGCAACTCCGCTTCCTTCATTAATTGAGTCACAGACTCTTTCAGAGCAAAAGATACTGCTCACTCCTCCTCAGTCAACTTATCTCTGCATTGCTTAGAGAAAATAATTTGGATTCTTTACCTTCTAGTGAATCACAAACTGTAATCCTCACTTTCTCTGGAGGAACAGGCATAAAGAGTCTGATGAAAGACAGGGTTTTTTTAATTTGTGATGAAGTCCAAGGAAGAAAAAGAAGCAAGTTTCCCTTCTAGTTTTCAGACACGGTCACCAAATTCTTATTTTCAAACCGAGCACATATGATGTAAAAAGCATCAAGTTACTGGGACAATTATCATGCAATTCTAAAGATACAATTTTCACAATCCCTTTAGAGGACAATAGTGCTTTTTTTCTCTTTTTATCCCTCCAACATTTAATAATAATCCTATTTTATGCATATTAATCTTAAGTCATAACGAGATTTGGAAAGGTATTGATTTCAATGAGAGTTAAGGGCTAAATATCTTTATATGCAGCCTTCATCCTATTAAATCTCTACATTTATTGTCTGCATACAAATCATTATAAAGCAGGCATTACTCAAGAAAGAACTCAAAAGCAAGAGAAAATCCCAATTAACAAGGAATTCAATGCAATTATGGAAGTTCGGAAGTTGCCTGGGGTGGTGTTTGCCTGCAAATCATTGGGGAAAGATGAAAAGGGAAGAGTTTTTTTCAGCCCCGCTTCCAAAGTATTATTTTCACTTCATGTCTACACTGTTAATTTTTAAACTCAAAGTATCAGGACTTCTACAAAGTCGTGGGTTAGGAACAAAGATGCCATTAACTGTGTTTCTGGGGGATCTTTATTTTGCAACACTCATCAGTGCTGGGGTTACTCTTATCAGTAGCTGGAGTTCTTGTCCATAGCTCTTGGACGTTTGTACATAATTGAACTAGCTTTTCTGAACCTAGTCCTGTAGACATTAAAGTCAGCTCAGCACAAATAATCCTGGAATGCACATTATAATGCCTGAACTTCTTCCATCCCATTCCGAAAAGAAATAAGAACAGAGGGCCAACAGAAATGCACACTAGATAATTAAAGTAAGGACTTTTTGAAGTATTAAAATCAACCTTATTTTATTTTTATGGACTCAAGTCTTCCTATAAAAAGTGGCTTTGCAAATCCTCCATCTAACCATGGATAAGAGAAACCTATCAGTTTATATACCTGCTTAAAAAAAATTGTGGAAACAGGAAGCATCCCAGTTGAATACATTTGTGGTCAAGGCATTTCAGGGTGGCACAGATTTCATTGCACAGTGTTTTTAGGGCCTTTTTTTTGTATAATACTGCAGTGGGCTTCACGCATCTTCTTACACCAGCAACACACTTGGATGGTTATGAACACAAGAACAAATATGTCCATTGAATTTTGAGAGCTGCAAATTCCTGCCTTTCATCATGCAACTGTTTTAACCCCTGTGTCAGCTACCCACAGCTTTCCAGCTTGGAATCGAGTTCTTGTTCTCAAGGTGGATTCCGATACACCATGATACATCACTCCTGGGGGCATGATATTTATTTGCCCGGTTTTTATGGGTAGCACTACCCTAGAATACAACCAGTTGAACCTTAAAAGTGTCCTCAGGGTGCCCCCAGTGCTCCTAGGACACTGGCAGCTCTACTCAGCATGCAGCAGAGATACTGGTTTCTCTACCTCAGTTCTGCTGGGAGGGACAGCAGCCCTACACTGCCAAGAGTGAAGGGAAGAGACAAGTTGGAGACAGACCTCAGACCGGCTAAAGCTCCCATGAAATGGAAACGTGGCTCAATAGAGTGAGGGATGCTCAGACTTCACCAGAGAGGCAGGGCTGGAGCTGAGCGCTGCCAAGGGTGAGGGGTGACTCCAGCTGGGTGCTGCAGACAGAGCCCTCACTGTGGCAGCTCTCGAGTACCTGGGAGAGACCAGCAACACCCCAACACCAGAACCCCACCCAAATGGGTTCATTTTGCTCAGCAGGCAGAGCTCTGGTAAACATATTTACGCTGTTTGCAATAGAAGTAACGCAACCGACGTGCAAGACAGCACCCAAGCAGGACACACGCCCACTCTCCCAGCTGAATGACAGCATGTTTGTCAAACGAGACTGGGTCTGACCCCACAGAGGAGCTACAAAAAATGAAAGTTATAGTTCATGGCACAGAACTCAACAGTGTAAAACAGTCTAAAAAAGTGATATTTCAAATAAAACGATTTGATTTTTTTCAAAAACAAACTTACACATTTCAGGAGGAAAAGATTAATAATATCAGAGATGGTAATAAGTGCATGCACAAATAGCAAACAAAATCCTCTAAATTTCATCAAAAATGCTGGTAACAGTTGAATTTTAATGTTTAAAAAAATATCCCTTTGTGTAATGCATGTTTCCAGCTGAACATGGTCAATCTGAAAAGACTGAGAAGTCATATTTAATTCAAAAAAACCATGAAGAAGTCACCTACCAATACCTCAGATACCAGAAAACCTGGACTGGATAATTTTGTAGGGAAAAATGGTGTTCATGCTATGTTTTGTATTTCAGGTAAATACTAAGGTATGAGAAGAACCAAACTCTCTTTCTTTCCTTCTCATGCATTTGTGTGAAAAAACCCACAAACTATTTAGAGGGATTTTCATTATATGGATTTTCAAATTTAAAAAAAATAAATTATTTTGTGAATGGTTGTGCCTCAAAGCATAACACAGAAAAATGAACCAAACACTTTATTAAATGAATTTGAGTTCTTCAAGTTTTTTTGCAAATTACGACTGATTTGGGGGTAGAAACTTAACTCTTCTTTCCCCAGTGAGATCTATTCTACTTTGTAAGGCTTCAAGACCACTTCAGTTCATAAATTAGGGGTAAAACTAGACTCAAACATTGGCTCTGCTAATTGCAGTCAGATTCCTACAATACCCAAACAATGACCAATTTATCAACACAAAGCTTATATAACTGTTTTCATTTTGTTAGTAGTAGTTTCACTCACTGGTAAAAAAAGAAACGACAAAGTCTTCTAAGTCTTTTTTACCGCTAAAATATTTAAACCAGCTTTGATTTTAATATATTTACTAGGAGTTGGATTGCTCTGTAAACACATTATAGCAGAAAAAGAGAGAAGTAAAACCTCTGTTGCGTTTGGAGAGGATTGGAAGACATGTTCACACCTCCCACTGAGTCACCGTCCCCTGCAGCTCACTCCCCATCGCAGCCACTTTGTGGGGCACCTGGAGCAGATCTACAGCCAGGCAACGACCCTGGAAATCACCCTCTTCATTTCCCTTCAGTAGACAAACAGCAGATTTCTGCTTTCCTGCTGTTCCCTGCAGGTTCTCCAGGGTCCAAAGTGTCTCCCCATAGAGAAGAAACCCCTCATCCAAACGCTAGCAGGAGGCACAAATATCCTGCATACCTGTTCCGGACTGGTGAATACAAAATACCACACAGGACTAGTAGCTCACAAACTGATCTTAAATACCTCACTATAGGTGCAGAGCAACTCCATTAAATCCCACACCAGAAAAAACAAAACACATACCGCTCAGCCCTGGCTTATTACATTACCATTTCTTTTTGATTAAGAAAAGAAAAGAAAAAGCAGAACATTAAGCACTATATTAGTTATTTATCTAGTAGAGTAACTTGGTTAAGATTTTTTGGCATTATTTCAGTTGAGCTTTGTAATTTGTCTTGTAACATTTTTTAGTATACCACATGAATGGAGAGCTGAATTTCAAAGAACAGAAAAGCCACAAGTTACATAACAATGGCTGCAAAGTGGAATGTTTTTTAATTCATAATAGGTATAATTAGCTTGATAGAAAATAATCACATTATGTTTCAGTGCATCTTTAAAATGTTCCAGATGTTTTATGCTTTCAATACTTCATTTGTATTTACTTAAATCCTTCTTAAACAAGGTTTGTACAGGAACAGTACATAGACCTGACAGTTAAACGCCAAATTGCTCATTTTTTCACTGGTGTGACTAAACAGGAGAAATTCATATTCCGTTTGCTGCTCACCCCCTCAAACAAACCAAACAAAAACCTCAGCTCGCACACCTATCCAAATATAGTGTTACACAGGAGGTGAGATGGGATGACATGTCACGCTGCACTTTTGGTTTTTTCCTACGAAACGGAATGGTTTTAGCAAAGCAAAGAAAATAAAAGCACAAAACAAGGAAAAAACCTCTAATCCCTGAGATTCTCAAAGATAATACTTGAATATTTCATCTTCCAAATCCAGTCAGAAACTCTCTGTACTTACACTTTATCCTAAAGATTATTCTCTACCTTAAATTTTGACATCTCTTCCTAGAAAAATTCCAGCTCATCTTTCCCGGTACAGCTTCGGTATTCCAGCTACTTTCCCTTTTGTTGACTGCCTCATCTCTCAGTATTTTTCCACACAAGTCACATCCCCCACCCATAACTATTTTTACATCAGGAACCTGTTGCCTCCATGGCCAAACACTTACTTGCGATGCACTCTGCACTATCCTGACTAAGGAACGAGCCGTGGTTCCGTCGCCCATGGACAGCCTGGCTCCCTCTCACAGCCAGCCTGAGGTCTCCTCCCAGGGCCCGGCGCAGACAACTGGAGCTGGTGGAATTTACAGCACCACCGTGACCTCTGCCTTTAACCTTGAGAAAGCTCTGTTATCTCTAGAGCACCCTTCTTCCCTCAGACAGATTCCTTGCAGAGGTTTTTCAGCTGGAGAGAAGTACTTCAATAATTATTCTCCTTCTGACTATTCTAATACAGAAATCTTCTCGTACAAAATGTTTTTCTTTGCTGCAAACAATAAATCTTCTGAGTTCTGATCCTTCTGTGATGTCCTCCCCTGCACAACTTCACCCACAACACTAGTGTTTCGCTAGTCAAATGCAGTAAATTGACATCAGTATTCCAGTAGCTGCTACTGTTACTCTCTCCCTCTTCTCAACATATTCTTCCTCTCTTTTTCCCACTCCCCAGTTATGTCTTGAGCTATATAGTTTACCAGAAGAAACATCCTTCTGTTGTTATATCCTGCTGCCTCATTTTCTTCCATTTTTTGTTCCTGTATATCTGACTTCCAAAAAGAAGCATCAATTCTAGAAACATTCCTTCTTATAAAGTACTTGCTTGCGTTGCTCCTCCACTTCCTCCTCGCTCAGTGGAGAATTTCTCAAGAGCTTTCTCTCATTCCCTGGCATCTCCTTGGACCAAGCAATTCAATTATTTTCTACTGAAGTCATGTCCGGCCACAGCTCACAGAACTGCCTTCCACCAAGAAGAGTCTCTTGGTTCCTACACAAGAGCTGTTCGGTGCATCGCCGATCCTTCCATCCTCTAAGGTGCATCGGCCCTCTGTCTTCCAAGCTGTTAAGGAAGTCCCTGGTGCATGGATGCAGCACATACACATTCCAGCCTAAACTGTCCTTTGAGGTACTTAGACAAGCTTCATTACTGAATAATCCAAGCACTTAACAAGCTTTCGGTATTTATCCCCACAACAGCCCTGTAAGAGATCCCTATTTTTACCTGATGGGGAACTGAGGCATAGGAAAACTACTTATGCTACTCAACATTGGGATATCTGCGATAACTCAGGAACCACGACTAAGTCTCTGATAACCCAGACTAGAATGCCAATCTAAAGACCATTCCTCCCACTTCCTGAGTGATAAGGGTTCAGCAAATCTCATGTATGTAGATTTTCCCCTGCTGCCCTTGGAATGTTCTGTGCATAGATGAGCTATCTTGGCTGGCTTGAACGCAAAAAATGGAGTGTCTTTTCCTCCCCCTTTAGCCAGAAACTGGTTAGCCAGTGGTATTTTGCTGTGTGCAGCATTTTTTAGTCTTTGATACAAAAATTGATGTTCTATACCTATTAACATAAGCAGTTAAAAAAAAAGCAAAACCAAAAAAACAGAATGAAGGAGAGAAGAAAGAAACATGTTGTGTGTGGTTTCTGTACAGAATTCCAAAGCAACTGTGAAATCCATGCTATTTTCAGTACCATCTTATTTCTTCTAATTCCTCAAAAAAATATGTCCCATCACACAATACCGCCCAACAACTTTTGTCGAAGATTTCATCAAATATGGAGCAACAAATAAAAATTCTAAACATTGGTCTATCCTGGACAATGATAGCCACTTTCTTTACTGAATACTGGGATTTTCTCCCTGCACCTGAGTCTGTTTAAATGAGATAGCTCCGCTATATCATGAAGAAATACTGCCTACACAGAGATAGCAGCCAGAGGTAGCCACTATGACTTTGCCAGTACAACTCCTCAGATAGAGAGTTATTACAAATTATTATCTCCATCAGACAGGTAAGTCTGCTGAAGTGAGGGGAACAGACAGGAGAATGTAGAGGAAAAGGTGAAGGCAAACATTGCTTGTAAATCATGTGCCTAATGCAGACAAAATCATAAATAAAAATGATTTCCAGTGAACCAGTAAAACTTCAGGAGCTAAAATGTTTTTGTTCCTCATTAAATAAAATTTCTGTTTCCTAGGACTAAAACTGTAAAACTTCTATACCCAAGTTTATATGAATTTCAAAACAAAACAAATATTCTTTCTAAATAGCAGCAACTTTATTAAACAGGATATCTGCTTCGCTGATACTAAATACTTTCCACATCTCACGTATTGAGCTAGTCAACCTTAGTCTATTGTTTATTCTCTAAGTTTCTCAAGGTAAGATGAAAACAACACCTGATGACAGGGCGTCCATTTAAACAACTTAGACTGCATCTATATTGGTTGTTTGGGCCTGTTGCCATAACAAAGCATGGTTTGTGCACAGGTGAAACATCTCTTATCTATTTCACTTTATCATTTATAACCTACTAAGCAATATCAAGAATGTTGAAAACAGCAGCTTAAAATTATTTCACAGGAATAGGAAGAAATGGCCAGTTGTGCTCCAGGGAAGAAATAGCTAAGTGTGTTCCTAACTCATTTAATACGATCATGAAACTGGTTTTGTATAAAAGTATAAATATTACTGTAATGATCAAGAGGAAGTTTTGAGATCAATTAACATCTATAAATACTACAGCAGCAAATATTCTTTATGAGAAGCTATGGGAGCAGCACTGCTGCTTTGCTGGGGACACGTTATACTTTCACACTGTACAGACAAGTCAGTTCCACCAATATGTGTTATCCCTCGTTTCCATGTACACATTAGAGCCACAATGTCCATTTTTGTATAATAAATCTATGTGAAATTACCCCAACTTATGGATGTCTTCCAAGCTGCAACTTTTAAGCTGGGCCACACTGAATCAAAAGGGAAAAAACCACAACCAACCAACTAACCAACCAACCAACCAACCAACCAACCATTTAAAACAAGGCTCTGCGTGCCATGAAGTCTGGCACAATCTTAAACCAAAACAACGCCATGGATGAGCGTATGGCATTCTCAAGCACCAACACACTAAAATATATCTAGTTTGATATATCTTACAGATGGCAATATTTTTCCACAACAAGGAGATCTTGGCAGGGAAGCGCAGAAAACAATAAAAACTGAAGCTTTTAGAATTGGATTTTCAGAAACTGGCCTCCATGTTTGAAGATAGTCTGGAAATAAAGTCTTTCATTTCCTCTGTAGCTGTTGACAAGATCATAAAAACCTTGAAAGGAGAGATGAGTGAAGTGGGTTGTGGAAGGTAAGGATTTGCAGCAGCAGGATGCTCTGGTGTGGTCCCATGGCAGAGGAGAAGACACTGAAGTTGGGTCTATATGCAAAAATCTCAGACTACTGAAAGTAAAGCTAACTACTAATTGCCCTCAATATATTTGTAGAGGCTGATGCTCTAGGGTACTCAGCCTTGTAGCACTCACAAAACCTTTGTAGAAGTACAGTTGCATCTTTGTGACTCACCATTAGCTTTCCATGATTCCTATTTATCTACAAAACCACCTCAACATAGCCAAGGAAAAGAAAAATTGGGATGACTCAAAACTAGCACCAAGAAAAAGCTGGACCTCAGTCAGCAGAAGCTTCTCCTTTCTTCCAGTGTGACCCAAACGTTGCTGCAACAAAGAACTGCCGTCTGCATCTTCATCCTTTGTTCACTGGGGTTGGGGGCTGCAGGGGCAAAGCCAGGGACAAGGGGTTGCCAGGGCTGTGTGGTCCCAATCCCTCTCGGGACCTTCCTGCAGCTCCCAGTGAGGTCCATGTGGGATAGTGGCTGCTCGCTCTCCTCTTCCAGCAGGAGGATTTACTCCTAACACATTCCCACTCCTCCTGGAAGAGAGGAGCCAGAAGGCCCGGTGAGGCACCGCTGCCTACCTGCACGCCCTCCGGATGCACCACTTTACCTCACCCTCCACACAGGGGAACTGGTAAAATCCCACATGATGCCTGAGAGATTTCCACTTTGCAGTCTCTTACTGAAAGCAGAATTTACCATCTAGAAGAAAGAGCAACTGCGCACAGAATGCTTTGTGGTTTGGTGGGCAAGGCTCCTGGCAAACATAGGAACCAGGCCTCCAGCCTTCTGTGGTCTTCCTTGCAGCACTCCTCGACATACTGACTAAAAGCTGCTGGTAGCCTTTAAGATATTACAAGATAAACTCCAAAAACATAGTAGGATTCCAAAACAGAGAGGAAAACATAAGCATATCTCTGCACATGCAAGCCAGTACACAAATAAGCGGGGAAAATAAACCTCATAAGAGAGTCCAAAGTTTTGCTTCATTTTTATCTATTGGTAAAGGAAAACCACTGCACTGTCATTAAGAGGAAGGTCTTTGGTTTGTGCTCTCCAAAAGGTTCAGTAGTCCTTTGATTAAATAGGATTGGGAATCACTACTGTAAAGCAGTCATCACTGTAGCAGCAGAGAACCTCCCGAGTAAATTAGATCTGCACTGTACAGCACCAACTCAATTGAAAGGAGCTATTTGCTCTTCAACCCATTCTTTAATGTGTTTTTTTTTATTTCTTTTAAAAATGTTGAGAGACTGAAAGAATGTTTTATAATCATCATTCTGCTGCTGGTAGTGGAAATACTTTGTCAAGAAAAGCTCTGGAAGATGTGTTGGGAGCTAGTCCTTCTTATAAGATACTCATTTACTGAGGATAATATTTTAGAAAGCCAGCTTGTCATATCGCAGCATTTTTCTTTTCGTTTCCCTGACCATTTTATGTTCAAATAAAATTGTTCGAATGATCTCATCAGCTCCTGTTTTTTTGATATCTTTAGTTTGTATCTTTATCTTTTTATTCAGTTTTCCAGCTCCTGAAATAGTAACCATTACTGTTATCATAAGCAAGCTAGCCACCCTGTTATCATGCATAAGCAATCCAGTCCCACTTTCCTTGTGATATGTTCCAGGTTAAGGAAGAAAGCCAAAGGTTAAAATGAAGTCATGAAACAATGGATTTTGTATCTTGATTTAATCCTACTCAAGAGCTCTTCCCAACAGCCATTAGACATACCTTCAGCTTCCAGCCCGCAAATCCTTCCAAGGAAACCCTGCCCACAAGGCAGATGAGCCAAGCCACAATGAGCAGGGTGGTGCACATCGCATACTGAGACATGCAGGTAACAAAGGGAAAGCTGCTACTTTTTTTTGCAACACAATATGAAAGTCTACCTTCGAATCTGCCCAGAGCTCATCAGAGATGGCTGAAATTCCAATACTTCATTCCAGTGAATTGCTCAATACCTTTTTCCTCAATCTGCAGTAGATGAGAGCTTTTTAAAAAATGAGCAAGCATGACTCATTTTTATGACCAATGCACCATTCGCAAAATGCTTTCCAACCAGATTGCAGTTCAAATAAGACATGTGTATTGTTGCAAAACAAAATATGCTGGCTGAACAGAATGTATTCATCTATATTAGTTTTTCTTTCTAAATCCAGCACACTGGGAGCTAAATTAATCTGCTGAGTGCTAAATTCATCTACTGAGAGCTACTGTAGATTCAGGGAAATGTTTTGAGTGCTGTAGCAAGCAAGTCTTCCTCACTCAGGAGCCCTCTGTGGGCTGTTGGTGTTTTAACCATTTTGTCTGCTTCCAAGCAAGGGAGCAGCTGATAGACGAGGGAAACGCTCATTGATTTGCAGTGGCAGCACCCCAGCCAATCAGCCCTACAAGGAGGCACAAGCACGGATCTCTCCAGCTATGCATATTTATATGCAGCTGTCGTACCTCCGAGTCTCCAGTGAATACCGAGTGCTTGTGTGGCCACCAAGACGCACAATGCTACCCTGCAGCCTGCTCCCGCTTCACTGTGGCAGGGGAAGATGGAATATACAGAAACACATTTCGTTTTCCCTGGCTTGGCTACCCCAGCAAATTACATGCCTAATACAAGTACTCTGTAGTTGCATAAATTCTTAATCCAGGGGCATTTTCAAAGGGCTAAAGGAAACAAACATCTTGCAAGAGTGTATTTTCAGCAGGGTAGGCTGAGCTGAAACAATGGAGTAACAGAGACAAGCATCTTGCCAACAGCTTCAAAAAGCCCCGAGGTACTGAGAGAAGGGAAAGGGAAAGAGCCTTCCCTGGTGCTACGGTGGTGATGCACGGGCAGCACCCAGAGCCGTGCCCGTGAATGGGACTCCTCAGCTCAGAGGTGGGGCTCAGGGGATAGGAAGAGTGACATGGGGTTCTCCTTTTGGTTTAGCAAACTCTAAGACTTGAAAACATACCCAAAAAGAGGGAGGTCAGTGGAGCTGAAAGAGAGAAGTCCAAGTAGAAATGCAGGCAGAGAAACAGTTCTGCGAAAATGAAAACCCAGCAATCTGGCGCTTTATAGGAAGGCTGGTGAAGTAAATGTACCAAGGATTCAGAGAAGACCGGCTAATTAATTGTCAAGCCATTACTTGTCTACTGAAGTAGAATGGTATTTAAAGCTGTTTTTTACAGTCTGTGGGCACACAAAGCTTCTGCAGACTTGTATCAAAATCAAGAACCCAAACTGTGCAACATCCAAAAGGAATTGAAACAAAACCCACAACCTCCATGTACAGGTGAGTAGGGCCTCCTCTGGTCAGGCTCTTCACAAGTGGGCTCATTGGCAAATCCCTCGAGGAAAGTCTATCCTGGGATGAGTTCTCTTGGGTTCCTAAATTGCACAGAAAACTCCCTTCCCTTCCCTTCTTGCTACTCAGACAAAGTCACACTTGCAAACACTAAATGTTGAAATATTAAAATCATTACAAACCAAAGCGATATATATATATAAAAAAAAATCTCACTGTGTTGCTGGGAATGCTTACATTTGTTACTCCCTTGTAAGCAAGCCACACTAAGACATGAAAGGGGAAAAAGAGAACAGGACAGAGTATTTTCACATCTGGTGTTTACAGTTGAAAAAGGCTACAATCGGGGTTTATTTATTGTGGCAATCACATATAAACTTAACTCCTACTATGAAATTATTCTCATATTTTCAGTTCCAAAGAACAATAGAAAAAGGCTTCCACTAAATGCCAAAAGAGAAATCATCTACACAGTACATATAGGCTAAATAAAACTGCTAATCTGAGAAAGATTGTTACAGAAATCTACATCATTATAAGATCAAACTCCAAGTGGTATTGTATCAAAATGATGAAAATCTTGTACGGATCAGGAAATGAAGCAAATGGACCTATTTTATCTTCCAGTTTATTACTGAAAATGGGTTTTACGTTTTGCTGTGCATAGTTAAAGTGCTACCCAGACAAATTACAGCTGCTCTTTTAACCTGAACATAAGATGGCACAGTTCCAGCCAATCTGAAGTATGGTTTCTAGGCAGGATGTCAAATCTCAGCCCCCTGGGTTCCAGAATGATGGATTGAACCTTGAAAGTTGCAACAGAGCAGCATATGTGATTTCTGTACTGTATTTTGATCACTCATGAATATATTAAAACATGTCCATGCATGCTATTCAAAGCTTTGGTTTATTGCTCTAAACTTAATCCTAAAAAAAAAAAAAAAGAAAGAAAAAAAGAAAATAGGACAAACACATACTAAATATGCAATACTAGTTTAAAGGCAAAAGAACTGTTTATGAATTTGGGATTTTTTCTTTGTTTACTGAAGAGGACATTAAGGTAATGATGCAGCGAAGGGCACCATTTTAGAAACCATGTCTCACGCAGCTGTTGGCATATAGTGCCTATGAATTAAAAAATTAAAAAAAGAAAGAAAATAAAAAAACAATCAATTAATTTTTGCATTATCAACTACTGCAAGTACATCACAATTAATCTCTTTTAAAACAGTTTTTGGGATACAAATACACTATCCAAGTGTTAGATATCAGACACACTCCTCCACCTGCTCATTCCGATGCTCCAAATGTGTCATAACTCCATTCCTTAATTTTATTTTCCTCTCTTCTGTGTCCCTTTTACCTTCAAGAATAGTTTCCCTAAAAAAATGTAATTAATCCAGGGAAAGATATGCTCCAAAGTGCCCCTCAGAAAGCTGGGGGAAGGTGGAGCATACGCATGTTGCACAGGGAAGCTGTTGGGGAGTTCACCCCGACTGTGTGCTTGAGGAGAAGCTCCCTGGGCAGGAAAGTCTCCTGCTCTGTGCTGAGGGCACCGAACGCAGTGAGGGGCTCTGGGCTCAGGCTCTGAATGCCATCCCAGTACAAGAAATAAATCTGTTAACAATATCATCCTATCACACTTGGACCCCACTGAAATCTTTAGCTCTGCGCACAAACACGCACCAGAGTTTCCAGATTCATGGACAGAGCACAGCTCCTAAAAGGCTGGGGCAGCTTCAAGGGGAAAACGCACCTTTAATAGAAGAAAGGGGAAAAAAAACAGTGGGAAGTCAACATACAGCAATTTTATGAATGATTTGTGCAACTCAGCATTTTAAAAGATCCTAATTGACATGCTTTTCAGCAGGTTAATGTCTGCCTCCAGGACATGGTTTTAAACACGGTATTAATATTGTGACTTTTCTGCTTTTTCAACTTCCATGGTTTTACTCTTCAGAATCCTCTTGTTTATGGTGACAATTAAAAATACTTCGATTTTTAATTTAGTAACAGACCTACCAACTTCTGTTTTAAGGTTGGCTTTGAATACTACCCTTAATACATATTATGTATATATTTTATATCATGTAAGTGCAAATAATACAATTTCAGAATCTGGTTGATTCGTGTTTCTGTAAGAAAATCTCTTACATTTTTAAAAGTTATTACATTAGCCAAGATCGTATTGCAGATTCACACAGAAAACTGAGGCAGGAAGGCAGCTCTGGAGATCGCCTGGGCCAACGCAGCTCAGAGCAGGGTCAGCCAGAGCAGGTTGCTCAGGGCTGTGTCCATTGGATTTAAAATATCTCCCAGGATGGAGATTCCACAGTCCCTCTGAGCATCCTGCTTCAGTGTTGACCATCCCCAGGTAAAAAGCTGTGATTTTTTCAGATCACCTTTAAATAGAATTGCTTATCAACTTTTCACTGAATACCACTGAGAAGAGCCTGGCTACAGCTTCTGTGCTGTATCACATTAGTTTTGTACACATATCATGCACATAGTGTGCTGTATTTAAACACGAGAAACTGAAATGGCTAAAGTTCATTAGCTTGCAAACATGCCTTCCCATCTTTCTAGTTAATTTTTAGCATGCAGTCGAGGGCATGACACCAAGAACAACAAAATAAGGAAACAAATCAAGATGTTCTAACTTAAAAAGAAAGATGGCAGAAATTCTTATTCTCTTCGTCTCCTGATCTTTGCTCATAAGTATGCACAGAGAAACCAGAAATGACTGGGTGAGATTCAGTTTAGATCCTCGGGGTTGAAAAATACCAGACTTTTTTGGTAAGTTTCAAAGGAAAGCATTGAGATTTCTTTAAAACCTAAGGCATTTCAGGTGTGGAAAGCAAGCCCTTTAGGTTTTCATTTGTTCTTCAAACAGCACTGTGGACTGCAAAATATGTTGCAAAATCTTACTGCATTTAAAGTTTCTAACATCTTTGTCGCAACTGAACATTCCATAAGAAGGGCTATGAAGAAACATCTCTTGAACTGGAAGTATAATTACACTGAAGTTAAAAGGAAGCTTCGGTCAATTTCAAAATTAATTCAATAGGTGTTTTTAACAAAGGTGTGGAAAATTAAGAATGCGACTGTCGGACGCTACTTGGAATTTGCAATCTTTTGAAAGTTTGTATGTTTGAAACTTGATTGATTCTATTTGCAAAAAAGTGGCTACCAGACAAGCTGCTACATCACTAAGCAGTTCAAATGCCCTAAATCTATGTATGTTGCCAGGATATGCAGCCCATAAATAAATCTACCCATGGGGCTAGGTAAAGCTAATTCATTAGCCATAACTTTGACATGAGGATCCCCATAGTTAATTGATTATGCTCTATATCAAAGATAATTTTGAATGAAATCTGTCTAATGTAGGCTGCTGCTGCTCTTGGCCAAATAAATCACCATGAACAACTGACCTCCACCATTCCCCAACAATAGTATGAATTTGTCTTTTATTTTTAATTGGATCATTTGGTATTTTAACTGGCCAGCTTTCCGGGCATAGGATCCTACACTTTATCATCCTTATGCTTAATTTGGTGCCAATTGCTGAAGACTTCTCAGTTATTTCATTTTCTTGATGTCCTACAAAACTGGGATACCGAAGTCTTATTCACTAAAAGTTAAAGCAGAGAGGACATAGCGTCAGCAACTCCTTCAAACTGCTTTTCCACCACCTCTGGAAAACAAAAGGAAACCAACCCAACAGAAGACTACACACCTTTCTGCCTGTCCCATCATCACAGAGTCCACTGGGAAAGGCACAAGTGGCAGGGGTTGGATCCCGCTATGACGCCGGCACAGGGACTGCAAACATTTCAGCCAAGGCAAGCCAGAGAGGCAGCTTTCTTCTGCTTGCCACAGACTCTGACTCAGGCTATTACTTATCACACCCCAGCACTGAAATTTTGACTCTACTGAAATCAATGGCAAAACTCTTGTTCAGTAGGGCCAAAAACTTGGCTAAGTTTACTACTGATTTTATGGCAGTGACAAAATCTGATATCCTATTACCAAATTCTTAAGGCACCAGCTGCCTTCCTGTTTAGGATCATGCCTTACCATCGTGTTTTCCCAATTATTAAATAGATATTTGTAGCCATTAAAAGGGAACCAAAGAAGAAATAAAAAGGAAAGCAAAAACAAAATAAAGGACTACTGCTAACAGTTAACATATATGCTCTAAGTACAACAAATGAATTTTCCAATGTAAAGTCACCAGTTTATTACCAAAAGGCTTCTTTTTTGAGGATGGAAACTTAAGTTCTCTTTTGTCTTTTTTTCCTTTCTGTTTTATTTTTTTGTTACTATTCATTATCGTTAAATTTCCTGTAATTAAAACTGCTGAATTAGAAACACATGACTGCTTATGAAGCCAATGCCTCACAACATACTGAAATCCCAGAACCACGTTTAGCATGAAGAAACAGATCAGCTTTAATTATTGCTATAGAATTTATGAAAACTTAGTACAGCTACAAGCTCTGTCCACTGTCCTACCTGTACCTGTAAGTATAAGCTCTGCACAACTTGAAAGTCATCGCACACATCATGACATTACAATGTAAAAATTCAACTCCCAAAAATGTGTGCTGATTTGACTTCCAAGAATCCACATAATAAGTTCTGGATATCCATTATTTTAAACTATCTCAAAACCATGGATTTTTATGAGAAAAAATATCAAGGAAACACTGCTGAAGCAATGTATATAAATATATATATATACACCTCAGTGGCTCAATAATTTTCCTGCCACTCCCAATTTTTATACTATTTGCTTGATGATTTAGCAATTGCAAATTGCAGTTTATAATGCATTATTTACCCACACCTGCACCTGTTAGGGTTTTGTTTGGCTTCACCTTCTACCTGCAGGCCTAAAGAAAAAGTACTTATTTTTTATGTCACAGTAATGAAATACTAGAAATTCTGTACAAGCAATACAGCAGTTTATTTCAAAGAAACAGAAAATCACTGTTCCTAGAGAGAGATGGTGCCTGAAGATTCTGTAAATGTGCTCCCAGGTTCTGATGAGGCCACTTTGCTCTGAAATGCCATTCTGCAGCTACACAAGGGCAATTCCAACCATGTCTGGTTTTCACCTCCAGTCCCATCTCTGATGTGAAGCAGAGCTCTTCATGTATTGTCTGACTGGCATTCAGAAAAAATGCATTACAGAAGGTTTTGCAGGATGCCGTTTGTGTATTCATAATGAGCAGAAAAAAAGTGGGAATGAACTTTAAGAGGGAAGAGCAAAGGACAATCCTTCGAGCACAAATCTCCTTTTCAACTCTTATTTTATATGCTTGGGCTATTTCTTGAAGCACACCAAAATGGCAGCTTCTGCATCCTTCACAGGATGAGCATTGTATGTGGAAAGGCACAGCCCAACTTCTGTATTTAGCGTCCTCCTTCGGATGGAATATTGACATTTTCTTAGATTTTCAATAGGAATTATAATGATTCCTGGTCTCCAGGAATAACACTGACTAAAATATATGTCGAGATACATAAATGAGAATCTTGCAATGTACAAACTTTCAGCGAATATCATGGGGCAAAATGTTCTCTGGGACACAGAACTTGTTCTTCCCGGATTAAAATACAGAAGGTCATTGTTTGGAGTCATGCAGGACTGTCCCAAAATAAAAGGCAATGCAGATTTCAAAGCATAAGAAGATTATGCACTACTCCAACTCTTGAAGACGAGAATGAGATGGGAATTCTGAAATTTACTTCAGGCCAGTTATGAGAATCCTCCTCTAATTTTCCTCAAGCTTAATAACACACATTACAAGACCTCAAAACAAAGGGCAATGATTTTCCTATAGCTCGGCTTCTGGTACCTAATTTACTCGTTTAAGAAGGCACATTTCCATGCCTATCGATGGACAGAGAGGGCTTTTCCAAAGGGAAATTCCAATTGTCTCATTTTCTGAACTGTCTTTTAACATCAGATCATGGAAATATTCCCCAAACTCTCCAAGAATGGGTGCCTGAGAACAATATCACAAGATAAAAGATTTCAATGAATGATTATTAATTTCTACTTCTTGCCTCCAGTGAGGGCACAGTAAGTAAACTTTTTATCCTAGAAACCATAGGAAATTTTTTCAAAAGCTACTATAAGAATTATAAGAGTAAGGAATTAATTCAAACTGTTAGAAAATATGTGCTGCATGAGTAAAGACAGACCCAGCTGAGCTAAAGCACTGTGAGAAAAACACACAAGGATCTCATTTAATTACCTGCATAAACATAAACTTGAAATAACTAAATTGAACAGAAAAGCCTTATGACAGGATGCCACTTCTTTATTTAAAAAAACCAAAAGCTATACTTCATATTAGCAAAAGATTTGCAAAAGCAACCATCAAAGGTCAGTAAACAAAGAGGGAAGTGCCCAGTGTATGTGTGATGTAAAGGCCCTGTTTCCAACAAGGAAAAAGAGGCAGGAACACCACTGGGAATGAGCAATAGGAAGGGATTGAGCAGAACGGACCAAGATGGAAGAAGGACAAAAACGAGATACCCCAAAGTGGTATTACAGGGAGCATTGGACAGTTTCAAAATCCAGAAAAACAACTTCCCAGCTGGATTTCAAAATGAAGATGTGGCCAACAGAAATAAACCAAATGTGATGTGACTACAGATTTCTAGCGTGACAGGCCGTTACTTATTTAATGCTGAATTTTAAATACACTGTCCTTTTGGAGGAAGAGCTCTAAAGAAAAGCAAAAGTAAGAGCAGTAGCTAAACCAGTAAGTTATGGAGGAAAACAGAAAAAAAATTCTCATAAAAAGTCCATGGGAATTTTACACAGAAATCTTCTGTTTCAAAACTGAATTCTTAATTTAAGACTGAGGTCTTTTGCTTGCCTGCTGCTAATAAGGTGGTGAAAATCACTTTGATACCACTTTTGTGTTCTCAGAGGTAAAGCCTGAAGTGTTTGACCATCAGCAGACCCAAATAAATGAAAATCATCTATATAAAAAGACCACCATTCTTTCCTAACCTCTTCTCAAGTAGCACATTGGAAATAAATCCTTTCAACTTTATTCTGGTGTATTTTCCACCAGGGTATGGTGCACACAATCTTATATTGGCCATTTTTCTAACTATTGTGATATCACACAAAACTGCTGAGAGGAGAACAGTTGTTCCACAGTCAACAGAACAAAAAAATCAGGGTCTGTTTTCTTGTTTTAACTGAGACTTGGGGTATGTATAGCTAGCAAGAAGAAAAACATAAATGAATGTTCACGACTAGAAAATAAACAGAAAACTGCTGAACGAGTACTGTAATTCTAGGATAATGGGCCTGATGCCTCCTCTTCTGTTTGGTAAATATTTTTTCCAGTATTTCCTATATTTCCCATTGAAAGCTGTTTTCCTGTTCTCAGTTGTGTCTCATTACCCATATTGTGTAGAAGGTGGAAAGCGACTTTGGTCTGGCTGGAAGATTTTCTGTAAGATGACACACGATTTACTCCAGGACATTTTAAAAATTGTATCTCTGAAAGCAATATTGACATTTAACTTGAGATTTGGTGGGGTGGGGGGTTGGAGGAGAAGCTTATTTTAGGTTCTTAGTACGAAAAATCTTGGTTTATATTGTTTTGTAGAAATGCCACCTCAGAGATGGAGTAAAGCAGCAATTTCACTTCTAATTTCATCCACCAGTTATTCTGGTCTGAAAGCTGTACATCATCAGTCTCCCATGCCACCATAATCACTTCCTAGGCTGCGTCACAGATCCCTCACCCCTCACTGGCTCATTACTCAGGAGCACGCTCTAACAAAGTATTCCAGTTTAAAACACATTTTTCAACAGGCACTTCTCGGATGGAATGTTGCACTGGTTTGTAATAGGCAAAATGTCGGAGACCACAGAGATTTGATTTGGGTGTGCTCTGAAAACTTTGAACCCTTACCCAGGATTATCCACCTCCTTGAGGTGTCCCTTCCTCCTCTCTCTTTCATACCTTTGGTCACAACAGACCCCTATTTCCTTCCTTCTCTGCTCCTCGATTTCTACACTCTCATCACAAGCCTGGCATCTATTGTAAACACCCCTGCATCCTTCAATTCCCACTGCAAGCTCAGATTTCTGAATTCGGATTCCTTGGATACTGATCCTCTGTGAGTTTTTTTTTTTTTGGCAATAAAAATTCTTTTCAACATTTTTTTGATTTTTTAAAAGAAAAAAAAAAAAAACAGTTTGAAAAAAAAAAAAAAAAAAATCAGTTGTTTTGTGCTCAGAAGAGGAATTATGCTTTGAGTGAAATACGAGCCCAGCACGGAAGGGCAGCAGCAGAAAGACCAGATACTGCCTCATTCCTGCATTGCCTGTATCACAATTTTGACCTTGTTTGTCATCTTTAAGGTGTTCAAATAGAAGTTTTCAGCACCTTGGCAAACCAACCACACACCAGGAAAAATCAGGGTGCAGGCAACATCGAATGTCTAACACCTGAGAAAAACCCACCTGTGCTGAATTCAGCAGTGAAAAGCTGGAAAAACTTGGGAAGACTATAGCTGATAAGGAATCAAACAGTTTATGAAAGGAAATAGTTTCTTCTTTTTCCTTTTTTTATTTTTGAAATCCAAGGAAACAGAAAAATTTCTGCCTGAGAAGATAAAAAGAAAAATGAATTTTCAATGTCCACACCACACAAGTGGATTACACTGCTTAAAAATAAGCAGATACTGACTAGAAAATCTCTTTTCCAAGACTCCTCTTGACATTCTGTGGTACTACTGCACAGTTTCAGCAAGATGAATTTTAACAAATTTACCTCCAACTATGAACCAGGAGCTGGTGATCAGCTGGTCGTGTTGTAATGTTATCTAGGTATGTCTTTAACTGTAAAGAGTTCAATTTGCCTTTGAAAACTCCAGTTTTCAGTGCACACAGAGACTTTAGTGCACACCTTCTACTCAGTAACCTCACAGTTCCTAGTGACCTGTAGGTGATATGAAACCTGCTTCTACCTAAATTTGCTTCCTAGAATCCTTATCTTGCCCACATTCTTGCTATATCTTAAGACCACATGGCCTTCACTCCATCATAAATTATATTGTTTCACTTTAGTACCTTCTTTCCTGTGTTCCACAGAGTTGGGTTTTCTTTTTCCTCCTTTTTTTTTCCCTCACTTGTATTCAAAACACCACAAATTGGAATTTTCTTCATTTTCTTCAAGAAAACAAACATCTCCAACACACCCTCTTCTCCCTCACTCCATCTATTTTTGTTGATGTTTTCTATTTGCTCTACCAGACTTGGTTTGGATGCCCTAGCGTATTTTGTCTCCATCTTATGTTTGCTTTCCAGTTTGAGAACTTCCTGGCAGACAGGGCCTGTAAATTTGCTTTATAGAGCACTGAGGCAAACAGTCAGCACTTAGTGAGGAGGACACCTGGTAGCTCAGGAGGAACAGGTGGTTTTTATCATGTAAGGAGACATATTCTGCCCTAAAAACTCCCCAGTTCACATCAAAAGCGAAAATCTGAACATTGCTTTGAACACTTTTGACAAGAAACTACCTATATAACTTTGATGGAATTTGATTAACTTCTCAGTGTCCAATATCCATCATATTTTAAAGGAAGATACCGCATCCTAGTGCAGCTCCAGCTTACGCAGCAAGACTTTGCAGCTCACCATTTTTATCAAGGGTTTGTCATTTGTGTGTTCTCAAAGCTTAATTATAGTATGTTACTGAATCCACTGGCAAAACACAGACTCCATGTACGCATGGTTTATGTACAAAGGGATTTGTTTAGCATTAGACATACATTCTTAGCATTGTACATGTCTGTTTCACTTAGTGGTAAGAAAAGGCTAAAGCAAAATCCAAACAAAATTACCACAATGTTCAAATACCAATTTATCTTCAACTATCCTGTAAGTACAGGATCTTCCCATGGGCTCTTTCTTAGCCATTTAGGAAGCTGCCATGCTGGAGCTGAAATATTTATAATTGGTTAGGGTTTGGGGTTTCGGGTTGTTTGGGGTTTATTTGTTTGTTTGTTTGTTTGTTTTTCTCAACTCTCCAGAATTTGCTAGATAAGAACTTCCCATTATTTAAGCTTTTCTGAAGCAAGACCTTCACACTGAATTTTCAGTGGTACATTGCAGATGCCCCTGGGAACAATGGATGGAGAAAAACATAAGGCAGAGAGATTTGCTCCTGGACTAAGAGCTCCGGGAAGGTTGTTCCTTGTTCTTTCAGAAAGCAATGGAAGTATTCAGGCACTACACCAGGAAATACAGCTGGAAATAGGAGCAGTGATAAAGGCTGAAAAGACTTCTTTTTGCAATGTCATCCCCTAAAGTAGCTCTTGCCATACAAATCAGTTTGCCGAACACGAGACGTTAATTGTAATGAAAGAAGTTAAATTTTTCTGACCAGCTCTTTACAAGCTTAGCAACAAGAAGCACCGTGCACAAATTCCCCCTGAAAAGCCAGAAAACTCTGTGTGTTGGGGTGGGCAGGGTGAAGTAATAGGAGAATGTAGAAAATGGGGGAGGGAATGGGAAGATAGGCTGAAGAGAACACGTGGGATCCTTCACGTGCCCACAAGGCACCACCGGTTATCCTCGTCCTTCCCAACACATTTTGCTAATGACTCCACTTGATTCAAACATTCCTTGTACATCAGACCTTCAGGATCTCTGATTATTGTCACTGTATTCTGCCCCCTTCCTGCTGTCCAGTGCCCCAAATGGGATATCAAGCTCCAGACTACCAACACAGTCCCAGCTAACAGGGAGTGTCTGTCAACAGCAACTGCACACACTGCACAGACATGTGTTATAACCGAGCTACTGACAGAGAGAGAAACTCATGTTCTGCCCCTGAACAGCTAGAGCTCTTTTCTCAGAGATATACAATATCCCTTTAATCATCTGGACTTGGAAGGCAGCTCTAACAAGGATAGCTCAAAATAAAAACCTCTCCTAGTTGCATCACAGAAAAGTGAAAATAATATTCAGAACATATTAGCTCTTCTGTATGTCGAGTAATTGAACCACCACTGATCAGAGACCACCTCAACTCTGAAGCACTCGATTAGCAAACAAAAGAAACAGTTATGCAAGGCAGGAGAGGAGGGGATATATTTGTCTTCAGTGCTACTGCCATAACTGATGACCCTGCACAAGAATAGAAGGCACAGTGCTCACATTTCTGGCTGAAAGCAGATATTCCTTCACAAGAACTGCAAAAAGCAGGGTATAATCACTTTGAGTGGCAATGCTATTAAGAGCTGTGTCTTTAAGCCTTCCTTAAACAACACTGAAACATTTCAACAGGATGATATTAGGAAGCAGCAAAATACCAAGGGATTTCAGCCCAGTTAAATGGAGGGCTGATGCTGGGAGAAGGCAAGCGATCAGAGTCACCCAGCTGGACAGTAGGACATGGAGCCTCCTTGGAGAACACCTTTGGTATCCCAAGGACTCTGTCTTGCTGCTGTTCATGCTGCTCTGGCTACAGACGTGCACTGCACAGGTTTCCCAGGCACCAGGGATAAACCCAAAGGAGGTGAAAGCTCAGGGCAGCAATTACTGCATGGCTGTGTTCAAGATTATTTGCAGTGTAACTATCTGTGTGCAGGTCTCACGTAATGTGTTTGTAATGGTCTAACACATACTGACCTCAGGTGAATCACTAAGCACACAACTTCTGGTGCTTTCAGTGCTCTTATTTCCATCAGTATATGAGACTTATCAACAGCCAAAGCCTTTGAAACTAGATTTTCCATATATTTCTGCTATCACGTACTTCATTCTCTCTAAGAATGAACATGAAAACTCACAGCTTAGAATGATAAGTAGTTAATGCTTCACATTGTGCAAAATCACAAGCACACCGATTGAAGAAGTGCAAAATATATGTTTGTCACATGACAGAGTATGCAGGAAATGTTTTAGACATTTTTGCCTCAAAAAAGGCCGTTTCTTTAAAAATAAAGTTATTTGCAAGGAAATGTGTCAATTCGCTTGTCATTTAAAAAAGCAGAGAGTGTTTTGAAATTGCTCAAATATTCTATTTAGATATTTTCAAGATTAAAAAGTTCTGGTTTTAAGTTCAAAATTATCTCTTTGGTTTTCTTCTTCCCAAAGACTAGTATGGATGTAGAAAAACAGTCAAAAATGAAATACTTCAATATATGCTGATAGCAAATATATAACTTGATCTGATTCACCTTCCCTTGACCTTTATTTATAAGATAAATGATAGTTTATCTTTTTTCTATTTCGGAGAGCAGAAAATTCTGAAACTTCAAAAAAATCTTGACACACAGGATAATTACTTTTGATCTGTCTTCAAGTTCTGTAAAGTCATTTCATCAAAATATTTGAAGAATACTTTTAGCAATATTTCGGATGTGTCTGTCTTTCTCCTCCCTGAATTTTTTCATCCTAGAGACATAATTTTTAAAAATCTGTCTTAATATCAAAGAGTATTCTTTTTTTCTGCTGTGGCTTAGTCTTCCCAAGGCCTCAGCCAATGACTTCTAACATTACAGACCATATTCTTATAGCAACTGATTGTGAAGCCACATCCAGAAGTCTTTAATTTAAGGTGAAGGATGGGTATCTGGGAGGCATAAAAAGTGCTGGCAGTGCTCCTGATTTACATGAAAAATATTAAAATCAACAGTTCAAAGCCCAAGACAAAAAAAAAAATGTTCTAAGTAGAGATAATGCAACATCAAGCAGAGACTCTCGATTCTTTTCTGGGCGATATAAGGAGCGCTGCACTCGTTGAATCTGGAATATTACCCAAAAAACAGGATATAGATTTTCAGAAGAGGAAATCCTTGTAAAATTGGCAATACATAGGAGCAATGGTAACAGATTCTCCACTCACAGTCATCAACTCCCTGGCCTCTTATAGAATTGTGCTGTATGTCTGGCAGAAGTTCATGCCCCAGAAGAGCAGTGCCTCATCTGTTTGAGCTACACTGGGCAGGTTTGCTGCCCTTGATGGGTGATGCATCTTTGGGGGGGTTCTCTCCTGTATCTATCAGTCAGGGCAGGATCTTCGCCATCACCCCAAAACACTTTGCGTGCCCCAAAACATTTTGTGACGTATCCCCCAGTCAGGGCAGCATTTTACTTTTCAAGTAATAGGAATGTGAATAATCAAAAAGCACTCAAAATTCTGCAATTGCCAAGGATGTAACCTCTCTAATATTTAAATAATCTATTTTTTCAGTGAGCTACTTCTTTTTTTTAACCCACCTGACCTTGTGTGGAAACTGACCCTTTATACAAAATGGTTGTGCACAAAACTGTGAGGGTCTGGCCAGGGCTGGTCTCTGATGCGAGCAGCCGGTTCAGAGGAGTAACTATTAACAAGTCTTAATTGCAGCAGAATGTGATTTAAGTGCCAGGTAGAGTTCATTTTGCACATTTTCACATTTGAATGTCTGTATTCTTTCAGACCTTTCTAAGTTTGATGTCAAATGGCATTTTGCCAGAAAAATACCCAAACTTATAACGGTTCAGTGCTAAAATCCTACCTGCTGGGCAAAGAGTGATTTAAATGTGGTTTAATAGAAATTGTATGTGCATGTATTAGTAAATACATCCTTATAAAACAGTCACTGGAAGCACAAATTTGAAATCTTTATACCACAACAGAACATTCATAATGTACCACAGCCATCACAAAACATCTATATACATAAAAAAAGAAAGGTCAGATGCACTAGCAGTCAGTATTGACGAAATCAGCATTTTCACTATGACGTTATTAATATCTTTCTTATTGATTATCGTCCATTTCAGTGTGTCCTCAAGAAGCCCCCATTCACAGACCAGATGCAATGAGCTGATCTGGACCCTTTGTCTCAGAGGCATGAAATTGTTAAAGCCAGAGCACTCTTGTTTACCAGCACCAGGACCACAGCAAGTCATGATGTTATTCCAGAAAAATCAAACACAAAGGGCAATTTGCTACCAAGGTTGGTTTTTGCATCCCTCACTGAATCCATCAATGCCTTTGTAAGAACTTACAAGGTGTCAGACAGAAAAGCTAATCCAAAAACTTAAGTACAAACTACGTGTTAAGTTTTATATTAAAAGTTATTTGGTCTCAGAGGCCATTTTTCTGACTAAATCTTCTGCGAATTATTCTGATATGCACACACTTCAAAAGAGAGTTTATATTCTTCTTAGTCAAGGAAGAAAGATTTAAATGGAAAAAGCAACTGCTATATGAAAGAGTCCAGCTAAGAGGAAATATCCAGAAATCCATTTGATTTACTCAGTGTCAGTATTTCCCTAAGATAATTGCTAAGGATTAGACTCTCACTTGAAAAGGGAGGCTACAAGTCATATCTGTGGAAGTAAGTAAAGAAAACACGTGCAAACATCAGGCAATATTACACAGGACATCCTAAAAAATCTTCTCTTATCATTTAGCAGCCTGGCCAATAGTCCAAGACCCCCAGACTAGTAGATCACATCCTTAATTTTTTTCAAAACCAACTCAAAATTATAGTTATGCGTAACTCTGCAGGGCTAGAAGAAGAGTCAGTAAGAAGGTGGCAGGCACAGCATTCTTCTCTTGTGCTTGTTCCAAGCAGCAGCAGCAATTAAAACTTCTGGAACTGCAAAAACTTACTTCTGAAACAGGGATTTTATTTTAATAACAACGTTTTCAGGGGAAATACTAGCTTTAACAAAATCAGTGGGATATTAGGGCAAACAGGTTGTTTATTTAGGCAAAACAAAAGATCTGAAATCTTCCCTCAGCAATGTTTTAAAGCCTAGCACCTTTTCTAATTTTTTTTCTGATTTATTTTCTTCCAGATAGCTCAGCTAAGGATGCATCATAGAATCCTATAAGTTGAGGTTTTTTCTGCTTTCTCTGTGAAGCGGAATTAAAGGTCTATTTTCAACATATCGTGTTTTTCTTGTTTCCTGATTATTACCTCATCCTGAAAATTTGTTTAAAGAAACTGAATCCTAATGTTTTACAATATCATTTATTCACTGCACTGAAAACAAACAAGCAAAACCATACAAATTTGCTACATCTACCTGGTAAAAAATGAAATCATTAGCAAGGAATCAACTCTCGTGTTTTCATTAAATAAGTGTTAATTTTTGTCCAGAAGAATTCTGCATATTTGCTACACCTCAGCTATAGAACTACTCACAGAAAATCCTAAGAACACAATGTGAACACAAAACGCTGTGTTCTAAAGACACCTCAATTTTACAGTGGGGGTGTTGATGTCTCCAGCCTTTTTATTACCTGAAAAACCATCAACAGCTTTGTAACGATGAATGCAATACAGTTCGGTTTGTATTTGCAAAACTCCCCTTTAAAAACGGCAGATGTGTGCCAGCACATCTGGAAACCACTTTTAATTATACTTTCCTCAAGTGGGAAGGCAGTAGCTTGTACCCATAGAGAAGGTTTTATATCTGACCACACAAATGCTTGCAACCACCTGTGCTTTACACTGATTTTCATTATGGGCTGTATCACATTACTGCCCTATTATTCCAGAATGCCATTTGAAGCTGTTGTGTGACTAAGCTGCATCAAGTGTGGTCTTGAAAAGGCCTCTACTCTGCAAAAATGTAATAAACTTGATTGCAGTTAGGGTACTTACCACTGAGGGTATCACAACATGCATGCTCCTCAAGCTGGCTTCTCTTGCTCTGAAAGTCATAAAGGGCATACAGTAACAATCATTATTACCAGGCTGGGTATTGAAATTTACCAAACTAATGCACGTCACCAAATGAGATACCCTGTAAGTATTTGGAATTCCTTTCCCGTGTTTGTTTCTTTCCTCCTATTAATACAGCGGTATTTTAGTCAAATACTCTGCTGCTTCAGCCGTGCTCTGACACCACAAAAAAAGCAATTTCAGCTGTGGTCTGCCAGCATAACACGACTTCAATTCTGTCATCAATATTTTCATAGGTTGCAAACATTGTGAGTTACACAACTAGGTTGGGTTTTCTAAACTCAAACCTTCCTCCCCTACTCCCCCAAGTTGCCCCACCCAAGTATAACAGCTTTTTTTACATCACTGTTCCTCATTTCTCGCAATCAAAAAAAAGTTTCAGATGTCTGCAAAAGTCTTCTTCACAACACTCTTTCTATATTTTGGAAGAGTGTAATGTTGACATGCAAGATTTTGTACGTGCCGGTGGAAGGGAAGGGTCAAACATTTGTAATGCTCAGCCCTTGGGAGACGCGGCGTGCCCAGGGACAGGCTCCTCAGAAATGGACACTGAAATGTGCAAATTTGTAAAACACAAAGTACTCCATTTTACAGATGATGTTTGAGGATAATTTGCTCTGCTGACTTGCGCAATGTGCACGTAACTTAAAAAGCACCCAAACGTCTCTTCAGTGTAATTTATTCTGCTTAATAATCCGTTACTATGCTTGAAAGAAAGGTTTCCACATCTAAGAACCCACGTTCACCTGTCTCATATTTTCTGCCTATAATTCAGGTCTTAAATTTTGCTGTAACTCATGAAGCCTCCAGAGGATCCCTCACAGGACTGAACCTTCTCCCAGAGCTCTGCCCACATAACTTCTCCGCACTCTGCCAAGGGCTCTGGGATCGCAGCTGGAAGACGCTGGCCCCACTCTGAGAAAGGGTCAGAGCAGAGCTCAGATCCCAAACCAGCCCCTGCGCTCCCTTCTCTACCAGGCAGAACAAATGCTCTGCGCAGTCACAAGTGCCTTGGCTCCGCTCCTGCCCTCGCTCCGTTCTCTCTCCCGCCTTGCTCCGCGCAGCTGCTCCGGGGCGGCGGGGCCCGGAGCCCCCGGCTCAGCACCCCTGGGAGCTGCTGCTCCTGCGGCAGGCAGGACTCCTTGGGTCAGCAGAGGGGGAACAGCAGGCTTTGCTTTAATGCACCTTTTTATTTGGTGGTCTCAGAGCCTCACACACAGTGCCTAGTAGGCGTTTCAACATTCAGCCGACTATTAGGCATTAAAATTATATAGGGGGTGTTCATTGTTCATACACACAACTTCTGCAAAAGTATCTATAATATTCTAACATTGAGTATTTCAACAGTCCATAACCCCGCTGCTGTAAAACCACAACTTGATTTCACACTGCAAATACATTTATCACCCATGCAAAGAAGGCACAATATTCCTACTACAATTCTTTAGTTATCTGTGGTAACATTTTAACATAACTAAAAAAAAAATGTTCATTTCTGTGAATTACTTAAAAGAAAAAAGGATCACTGTCTACTTTAAAATACAGACACACTCTGAATATAACTTGTTAAAGGTTTTCCAACTAAACACATTTATAGGGAAAACAAAGACTGAAGCACTCTACGGTACTCTAAAAAAGATAAAAATATCCTTTTTTTGTTTGAAGATGAAGGTATCTTGGAATTAACCTTACTGAAAGAAAATTTTGCCTGATTACCAAAACAATAGGCCTAGAATGTAAATCCATTTCATCTTGGGCATACACAAATGCAGCATTTTAATGGGGATGCACTAGAAGACAGGTAGCTGCACATACCGAACTCCACTTGAAATGGTGATATGAATTGACAAATCGAGGTCAGGAACAAGAGTCATTTCTAGAAGGGGAGAAGGACAAGGGAAAGGACTGTAAATACTCAAACTCTGCTTCTTTATAACACAAGGAAGGCACATTCTTTTGAAGCCTTTTACTCAGTAAACCTTCCTCTTTGAGGAGTGCCAATGAAGACAAGGAAGCTGCTTGAGTTAGGATGGCAATGCTAGTCATGCTAGTGCCATCAGGAACTGAGGGGGAAGAGCAGCCAGGTCACAGGGTGTGGGATCCAAAGACACGTAGCCAGGGGGATTCTCTCTGCTGACTGCAATGGGCACTGGATCAGTCCCTTGCCGTTATTCCTCTTTAACCATCCCACTTGTAATGCTGTCATCATGAGCTTAAGGATGTGACCGGGAAGGAGAGAAGAAATGTCTTTGAAGTCATGAAATATATCCAAGATTCTGGATACCTGCCATTTTAAAACACTGAGCCGAGCACACTTGGCCTTAGCAGCAGGTTAACAGTCTGGAAGCAAGGAGCAAACAGAGGAAAAATCCTACCATGGATGCATCCTCCCTGCCTCACTCCCTCTGATTCCAGACACATTGGGTGCACCCCCAGCCAGTCAGGCAGCCCCCATGTCTGCAGCCATGCTGGAGACTGCCCATGGTGCCGCCATCCCTGGGCCCTCCTGGAAACCAGCTCCGGGGCCAGGGGCTGGTGCTTGGGGCTGCACGTATCTGAGGAAGGGAAAACACGTGGGCTCAGGTTCAGGGCGCTGGAGAAGCCGAGCAGGCGGAGGGATTGCTCCCAGGAGCATGGAGCAGTCGGCAAAGCGGCAGCGCTTTCCCCAGAGCGGGGTGGATGTTGTGCCTGTTCTCCCCTATGGCGAACTGACTGAAAATACTAAAAAGTCTTTGCAATCCTATTGGTCCTGCCAAGGGAGCCTGACTGGCAGGACAATGCATCTTTGTTCTCAATTAAAAACATTATTTGGGCGCAGTAATTATTTAAAAGCCAACAGGAATAAGATTTTGCGATTATAACCACAATTTGTCAATTGAAGCAAATGTTTTAAACAATCAAGGTTTGGTAGGGAAAGAAGAGAGGGGGAATAATAACAACCACTACTACGACTACACGTAGCCTTCATCCAGCCAGCACAATTTTACTCGTATTCTGAAATCAAGGCACCATAATCACAAACCAAAATAGTGCCTGTAGTGAAAACCCACATACGACACATGCGGATGAGGAGGGATTCCATCAGGACATTGCATTACTGGATACTGCAAGCACCCTGCCTGCTCTGTTCCCCTTCTCCTAAGAACACAGAGCAACCGTGGCTACTCTAATACTGAAAAATGGGAAGCAGAGCAAGAAAGAAGTGGAGAGAATTTGTGTTAAATTGGATTTTCTTGTCTACTCCTGTAGTTTTTATCACCCAGATGACAAAACATTATCATTAGCAGTTTATACCAAAAGTTAACATTTGCCCATGGTTTTCTATTTTCTCCAAACCACAAAGGTTGGAGCCTGTTATGCACTCCCCTTATCTTACTCTGTTACTTTAGAATCTAAGAGCGCACTGTGCACATTAATCTTTCATGGCAGAGTTCACTGAAGTTCTGCCAAAATTCAATAATTATGTTCCATCCAATCCGGCAATTTATTTATCTCATTGCTGGAATTTAGAACATATAGAACAAAGTGCTTAGTTTATATGAATGAAATCCTTGCTAAAAAAAACAACAAACCCATAAGACAAAACAAAACAGCCCTGTTTCATTTCAAAAGTTTTAAAACAAGCAGCAGAATCTGCTGAGAAATAAAGCTATTTTTACAAGACCAGTGTTTTCTCGATAAACTGAAAGCGTTCCACGATATTTGGGGTTCTTTTTCTTTCATATAAGTGAAAGTATTTTATAAATACATTTGTAACTTTTACTCAAAAGCATAACAATATGTACCACTTACACTGCACTACTAAAATATGAAATATTAATGTCTAATGATCAATAAAAATACCAACTAAAAAGCAAGGATTTGTTTTCTGAATGGAAAATATATTGATTTACTGCATTCAAATGGGTAACTGAGAGTTCAGCAGTTCTATGGAGCAAAATCTAAGATACAAAATTACAATGAAGTTAAGCTTTATAATTGCACTCTTTCATGATATGTTTGCAAACAAATAGAAAACATAAAGCCCTCCAAGTAGGAAGATTAGAGACACATTATTCCTGAAGGCTGTTAAAAATAAAAATGGCACAATGGAGAATACTTTATATTCTTCACCTTTTGTAATCTCAGGAACAGTAACTAACCAGTTATTTATCAACCTATTTATAAAGAAACATTAATCTACTGGTTTTGGATTTAAAAATAGAATGCAGTGTCTATGCCTTTTAAACTTTAAACTTCTGAATACAGAATGCTGATTTACCTGATGAAAACATGACTTTTTTTGTATGTTCACACAGACAATAGATTTCTTGATGAAGGAAAATGTTTATTTGGTGTCTGCAATCGAAAGCCAAATTTATAATGTTTTAAATTTTCAAGAAAAACTTTGTTACTTCATATATTAGATTTTACATTTCAGTCATGCTATCAGAAAAAAAAAAATATTCTGGATTTAAAAACTGTTCACAAAGTTTTTGGAGAATAACTTGCTGTGATTTATAACACAACTTTTCACCAACCAAAACAGAAAAGAAAACCTCTAGAAGTAGTGCACTGGGACGTGTTCATTATTTCACAGTAAAGCCTTCTAGGCAAAACTAGGAATATCATAGTAAAACGTTTTAAAGTTAGTTTTGCAGTAACAAGGTGAGTATGTGCATATTTTAAATTAACAGTACCTAATTTAGTAACTCAGGAGAAATTACTTACACACCAGCAAATAAACTCCATAATGATTTGCAAAAAAACTCTACTATCGCATTTACATTTGCACCAAGCATGATCATTTTCTAGCAATGCTTTACATTAAAATAGGATTCAACAGTGACGTATTTTTCCCCCGCTGTAAAACTTTTCAAAAGCCCCAGAAAAATGCCATTAAGTTATATGAGTTTTATTTTACTAACGTTCTCCAGCTATTCTTTTGCAACACGTTCGTCTTGCCTGCTTATTTTCATTGCAAACACAACGTGCTGCAGCTAAACTTGCAGGAGACTTCTGAGTGCTGTAACTCAGCCTGCTGCAATGCAACAATGAGCAAACTCTCCCAGCCAAGTTACATGAAAGTACCGATTCTGAGGAGTCTGCAAAGCGCGAGCTTTCTCCCAGCGTAGCTGTGCCTTGCATTATGTAATAAAGGAAACACACACACACACCCACCCCCCAACACCTTACAGAAAATACCGTTTAACAGAAGAAAGACAATACCTGCAAAGCCCATTTTAACAGCAGCAAAAGGGATCAAGGCTGGGGGCAGGGGGCAGGGGAAGGTGCAAAAAGGCTGCTCCATATCGATATTGCTGCCGAAAGATGGTGTTGCTTATAAATAAACAACACACATAGGAAGGAACGAGCAACTCCTCGGCTACAGCCACAAGGGCAGAAATGTAAAATAAAAATACCTGACAAAAATTGCTGCCTAATGCATTTTGTCTTTACATTGAACACACGTGGAAACGACACTGGGGTAGAGCATACACAGCATGTAATAGGAGGTCCTTAATTTCCAATTCACAGATTAAATGCACAGAACGTTCAAGTGTACAATAATAATGTATTCACTTACAGTGCCAAACTTGTTTATATAATATCAGCGAGGAATAATCACCCATTTATTGCACTGATGATCTCCACAAATTTCAGAACTCCGAGCGCACTTGAAACGTGAACTTTTGCAGCTCCTTATTCATGTTTAGACTAACTCCCTTTCCCCCTTTTTAACAACAAAGGACTACCCAGCTCCTGTTCCCTGTCTCACAGATCAGACCCATACCCGGATTTCAAGGAAATGGGATAAATCCAAAGGCACGTCCAAGATTTTCCTTGCAAATTTCCCCCCAGTGGATCCAGGCACGTATTTTTTTAAATAGATATATCAAAAAGGTCCACTCATACAATTCAAACAAAGAAACTTCTTGAAAATATCATTACTTACTGTTCAATGAGCATAATTTACTGAGATTAAAAGTTTAAAGACTCATCTGCTTTACGTCCACAAGTGTTTTAAGCAACCCCTAATACTGTATCCTGCTTAAATGTGACAATTAGTGCTGCTTTGGCATGTTGAAAAATACAAAGATACCAACGATCCTCATTATGCCTTAGCTCTCTGTAGCCTGGTTTTTGGAGGTGCGTAAGCTGCGGAAATTTAGAATGATAATAGCAACAATTTGGTACACGAGGAAAAAACAGACCCTCCCCCCCGAATGCTTCAGATATACTGTATAAAGTCATTTTGACATGCCTACACAACTGGTTGTGGCAGCTTTCAGACATGATTCCTAATCACAAAAAAATGCTTCAGGTTCTTTTAGAGAAAGCTTGCCTTGGGAAGTTGATTTTGGCCAAGTGCCAAAATCATGTGCAAAAGGGGCCCTCATTACCAATTCATGGCAGCCTTCAGCGCTGACAAAAAATGTGACCCAACAGGCTAAAGCAACAACTAAAATTAAAAAGTATGAGACAAAGACAACTTACTTAATATTCCTTCCATCGCCACGTTAAACTTTTCCGTAATTAAACCCTTGTTAGTTCAAAGCAGTTTTCAACTACTTTTAAATGATTGCACAGGCAGTCTGCAACAGTGGAAAGCTTTCCCTGCAAATTCTCCCCAGCCACTCCACTTCTAACAGCATTTGGGTCCGACAGCAGAACTTTTTTGCTCTGCGCCTCTGCAAGAAACCCCTCTCCAAAAAGAAGCGAAGCGTCTGCGCGAATTCCAGCGAAAACTAAGCAGATCATTACAAGCTTTTGCAAGCAGTAAAGGCATAGGAGGAGTGAGGAGGAGGGAGGAGAGAAAGGGCTCGAGACGCAGGAGCAGCTATTTCCTAAACTTTCTAAAAAGCTTATCAAAATGGGCATGCAAACTTGAAGCAATTGCAATTAACAGCGCTCGCTGCCCCACTCTCCCATAAAAGCAGATTTGATACACGGCCTTACCTAGATGTCGTCTGGCTTTTCTGTGGATCAAAAAGTTTCCTGCCTAAGCACAGAGATATTCTTTCACAAACCATAAAGGCCCCTTTTATTAATCCAGCACTGTAACAGCCCGCTCTCTACACCATGTTGAGAGCAGGATGCGTCAGCTTTCGAGAGAAAAACAGTCTTAACACACAATTAGTGGCAGATTGTATAATAGAGGATTTATCTTAAAGAGTGAAAAGGCATTTTTTAAAAAGCAAAGAGGGTGCGGTCAGATGTTAGGCTATCCCTGAGAAAAGGGGCCTAGGCTGCACTAGTACCTAAATACTAGCAGAAGCTTACTGGGAAGGGAGCCAATGGAATGACTTTGTTTGACCCAGCTGCCAATCTCTCCTGAAGCACTGCGCCAGACTAAACACTGACACTATTTTAACTCAAATCAGGCTACAGCAGCTGTTTGCTTTCCGGCTCTCAGCTATGCACCATGGCCATGATGACTCTGCACAGCACATATGATAGAGCTGGGGCACTTCTGCTAAAATATGTTCCATGTTTGTGCTGGTGGTATAGAAGTGGGGGCTGGGGTA
>VZTA01027434.1:39117-76574 GCA_013398855.1 Mohoua ochrocephala
TGCCACCATTTTCCCCAAAGTCAACTAAAAATGAGCTTTGAGGCTCGCAAAAAATTCAGAATTGCAAGTCAGGGGAAGAAGAAAAGTTCCTGCTTGGGACAGACAAGAATCAGAACACATTGTAAAGGTGTGTGTGTGTGCATGATTCCAAAATCCACCTACTACTTCAAATGATTTATTTGCCTCCTGCTAGTTGCTCTAAAATTGATCAGAATATAATTGATCAACAGCTTCTCCCTCTCGTTTTTAACTGTAAAAAGAAAGTGCTCATATATATATATATATATATATATATATGTCAAAAAGCAGGCATTACGTGCACGCATACGTGCACACATTTACATATGCATCCAGATTCTGATCTAAATTACACCAGTGCAAATTGCACCGTAAGCAATGAAGTTGTTACAGGTTAAAACTGAGGGTGGAACTCGATAGCCAATTTACACATGAAAGCATATGAGCCTGAAAAAAGCCATAGGCATTAGTAGTAACAGGCGTATGGCATGGAGGTTGGCACACCTCTTATAATTCAAAAAAAGTCAAAGAAGAGTTGCAGCAACAGAAACAAAGCTCATACACATTTAAAATCAATGGAGGCTTTCTGAAGCACTGGGCACGTTGCACAGTCCAACACGGCACCTACAGGTTTTCAGTATTTGCACCTAAACTCAGACAGAGTGCTCAAGCCAAAACTTTGTTTCCTCTCACCTTGCTACAGAAGGTTGCTGGCTAGTCTCAAAAACTGCATGTCATGATAACTTCCTCAATCAGTAATAAAAAAAAAATCAGCAGAATACACCCACCTAAAAGCAAAAGGTACAGAGGATGAGCCCAACCCTTACAGTTAATCTAGAAGTGTGTGGAAGGTCTGGCTCCTGACATGTGAATGCCTTCAGCAAGCACTGCTGGGTATCTCTCATTCAGTATGTATACTCAACAGAGATAATGGAGAAAAAAATTACTAAACAGAAATGGAAAAAAAAATAAACTGAAAAAACCCACAGAAACATCTATTCTGTAAAAGCTGAGCCTGTTGCTCTGTCACAGGCTGTTGGCACCAAAAGATTTCCATGATCTGTGCAACAGCCTCCTACCAAAAACTGGTGGAAGTCATTCATCTCGCACAAGCTCAAATCTCACTAACTACCCTCCCCGCTCACTGGTCCTCAAGTACATTAACAGTTTAAGAAAAGACCTTGGAAAAGATCTTAAATAACCCACCACAAAATGGATATGGGTTACAAATGAAATGACTAATGGCTAGCACAACAAATGTCAACGTTCCTATCTAACATGAGGATTGAAATGGAAGAGCAGACCTGCCCTATGTCTGAAACACCATGAAGGAATGTGTGACTGCTGCAAGAAATGCAGTTACCTACACCTGAGAGGTCTGAAATCTTAAAATAGCAGATAGGTGAAGAAACACAACAGTTTTGCAGTCCTTCTCCTCTCTCTCTCTCTCTCCAGACAAATATTTATCACAAGATGAATTTGCAGGCCCCCTAAGGAAAACGTGACTCCTCAGCAAGGAGGGTGTCCTGTGAACTCACACCTCACGTTGCCCTGCACTAAAGGTAAAACTACAGCAACAGCTCTAGAAAGACTTTAACAACACTTAACTTAGCATGGCTGGAAAAAAACAGAAATGCAAGATAAAAACCAAAATACAGGCTGGAGTGAAGCTTTGCCAGCTCCTGGAGGCAGAGGAGAAGGTACCATGGCCAAATCAACAGACAAAATTTGAAAACGACAGGAAGGGAAAGATGTTCTCAGTGAAGCCAGCAAGGAACATATCCAAGACAGGACAAGATTAGGATGCAGATAAATTATGGTGGATAGACACTGTCATAAAAAAAGACAACACTAACCACTTAAGTGTGGAACACAAATGCTTTTCATTCAAACACAGTATAACCAGCAGAAAGCTTGCACAACCTTCTCCTTCTGAAGAGTCCATTGAAAATTTATTCCCATTTCAGTTTGTAAGGATGGGTCCTATTGTCAGAATTGCTTCAGGGGGGCTGCAGGAGAGGAAGGTGGTATCTGGCATTTCTTTCACTTTTAAACAAACTTTTTCCCACTTTGGGCAATGCATTAAGAAACATAGGGAAGCACTGGAACCAGGAACTAGTAGAGCTTTGCTGACAAATACAAATCTCTTTCCTTCTAGAAAACTGTTTAGAATTCTTATTATCTAATAAATGAAGCATTAGTACAGCTCAGCATATTTGCAGTCCCTGTTGGATAAAATCTCTGGTTGCTCTTAAAAGGGTTCTCTGTTAGAAATAACACATTCATTTTTTTCCCTCAATTTTGAGATTGGGGAGCTGAGTGTGGATGTGATTAAACCATGGGCATCTATGCCAACTAAACCTCTTCAAATTGTTGGCCAATATTGATCAAATTTATGATCGGAGATTTCAGGTGTATTTTTAAGAAACTCAGTAGTGTTGAGATCTCCATTCCATGAAAAATGTAGGTCAAATGAATAGAGAAGTGAAATTTTGTTGGCATTCCCATGAGTAAATATGGAAAATCTGTGGAAGAAAAAGACCTAAGTGCTTCATTACTTCATGGAGAAAACTTCCACCAGACTCACATACTGTTTTAAATATCAAAGTTCAGTTAACCTCAAAAAATGAATTCACAGGAAAACAGGTTGCACTGGTCATGAACTACCTTTGTTTTACTGGGGAGCTGGTAGAAAGCTTACTGAACATATCGTCCAAAGGCTTCTCTTGTTTGTTTTGCATTTTGATTTCAACTGCTCAATTAGAGGGACTTATTTTCAACCTTATTTCTTCTATGTTTAGAAGCAGAGTTTTGGCCTGGTACTTTATGGCCATATGATTCCCCACTTCAAGTTAATGACAAAATTCTGATTGATTTAAAAGGATTTTATCCTTTTCATCCCCAAGCCTTAAGTATATTGCCGAGAGGTCCCAGAAAATGATGATGTGGAGCACTGTGCAGGCTGTGATCCACCTATTAATCAATGTGAGGTGATCAGTAACTTCCAGCTTCCACTTGTGCATCAGTCACTTCTGGAAGAGATGATGGCCAAAACTATGACTTAACACTCTAAGTCAATGGCACTGGAGGCTCTGAGCTCCTAAAAGGCTGTGCGTTTCTTCACATACTGAGCCTTCTATTATTTGAACTTTCAGTAACCATCACTGCTAGGCTGGAAGCCTTTCACTAGTAAGGGCCACTGGGGAAAGAGGAAAAAGAAGAAATTAAGCACAAAACAGAACGTACATTTCATTGTTTCAGATACTTCAGGGGAGCAAGTTAAATTTCCAAAACCGAAACTGACTTCAAACAAATTTATTTCCCTACCTACTGCATTAGCACATCACACAGCACTAATTTTATTAATATGTTTCATTTATAACATGCTTATTTGAAGCTGGAAGACAATGGCGAAATACAAGAGGAAAAAGAAAAGGAAAAAAAGAGACAGCTGCCTCCTAGCAAACAGGAATACATGCTACACTCTCTATTAAAAAGTGAGAAACATAAATAAAGTCAAGAGACAGTCACCTATTCATGGCAAAATGGAACCCAGATGCTAACAGCTGAGAAGAAACTTGCCTCAGAAATTTGATTGCATAACTATCTTTCATGAAGGATTTTTGAAATCCTCTCAATAAGCCAGTGCCCACCACACCACCACCAGCAGTAGTGCACTAGACTTTTCTGTGCCATTTGGTTAGGAAATCTGGGCTTGCTGTGGTCCATAGACATCTTTTAAACAAGAGCAGAAAACATGGCAGTGACTTTTGTAGCGATGGAGTTAGTTTAATTCAGACTCTAAAATTAGTCTTACACAATCTCATCATCTCCAGATGCTCCTTTATGCTCATAAATCCACTAAAATGTTTATATTGTCCCATGCAAAAGGGTGAATGCCTGCTGCGGGTTGTTGCTCCAAGGCAGCAATAACTTACTATGTCTTTTCTGTAGCAAGTTGCAGTGGTTTTTTGAAGTACAATCTATAGACATTTGCTCTTTCCATCACACCTCCCACATTTCCACAAGCCACAACATATTTATGCTTCAAGACATCTTCTGGAACAAATCAGTTTTAGTTTTGAATTAGAATACGGCATGACATGAGACAGATATAGCTGGGGTTTCTCCCAAGAAAAAAAATTGTGTGCTTTTAGAACAGAGACCAAGCAAATATCAAGCTTGCATATAAGCCTTAGTTCCAAGCCAAGGAAATAGCTACCATATGTATTAAAAAGTCAGTATCAAACATAATTAGATTAGATATAACACAACTGGGCCCCCAAAGACCACCATCCAATCTTACTCATTCCTTCTTTGGGACCAATTATCATGTTATTATACTGCGTAGTGCTGAGAATCCATCAAGGAAGAAGATCCTATTGTGTTGCCAGACAAAAAGGCAGTTCTTGTCTCAAACATCATCCTACTATTTTGTCAGTCAAATTCAGCGTTGGCACATAAGATCCCTGAGCTTATGCACAAGCATAGCTCTGCTCTCCCACCACCATAATTTCTTTTGCAGTTATGACTTCTGAAAAAGGGAGACATTTCCCAGTTTTTCCTCTGTGGGTAAATATCTTGCACGGACTTACTTTCTATTACTTTCTCTAACAAGACATTAAACAGGATAAAGGAAAAAAAAAAAAAAATAGCAGCTTAAAAAACAAAATAATGAAGATTTTTGGTAAAGAGCCCCTCCAAACACTACCATTTACAGCATTGCACAGTACTAAGATGTGAGCAGTTCTAGGGGGAGTGTGATACAGCAGCTCCAGGTGACTAGAGATCTGGATTATTGGTGCTTACTTCTAACCCCACTCCTGGCTCAATGGATACCCCTGGGGGTATAACTTAACCTCCTCTGCTCCAGATTTCAGCTGATGAAAAGGCACAAGGCTCAAAAGACATGTGAAAGGACATGCGAAGTCAAACCTTTGGTTGTCTACATCTCAGTTTCTCTAAAATTGTGGCAGACAATATTCCTACTGACTTCTAATCGAGTAATAATGCATTAATATGAAAAATATTAATTCTTGCTAAGTGACTTAAGATCTACATTTACATCAATCAAAGAAAGCATTTGATCATAAATTAATGTAAACCGAACTCAATTTCTGAGCCTGTATTTTTTTCTCAATTTTTCTTTCCCTGTAATGTTCATCTAGAGTAGAAATAAATATTAAACAAGGTTCAATTGAATATCCAGAATAAACTTGTGGTTGGTTGAAGTGCCGTTTTTGTGTAAATTGGAGAGACAGGGCATCAGATTTAGTTTTTCACTGCATACTTCACAAAGATAGTCCTAAGCACTAATGTCTGGAGTGTTAAACTACCTGCTTCACTGCAAAGCTTAAATAACCAATCACTCTGCCAATGCCCATGCCTTTAAGTCAATGCTATGTTGACTCTTTAAATATTTTCACTTTTTAATATAAACTTTTCAGACAAAAATTTCTGTTAGAGAACAAGGAACCTACACAACCAAAATGCAGAGAAGTTACCACTTCCCGGTTGTTCAGTCTCACCTGTTTAAGTACAGCTGACACAGCACAGATGGATGCATTGCTCTTGTCTGGGGGAGGGCCTGTTTATCAGCCTTTTAATGACTTACAGAAGGAATCACCTCATTTAGGAATCATGATGATACTGACGATTAATATCAAACAGAAGAACCTACCAGCTACACCAGGAGACTGAAAAAACCTGTGTCTTGGGTTCTATTCCAACCTTCAGAGAGGAAAAAAGGCACTTGGGATTTGCATACATTGATGATTTCAAAATCCTGCTCAGCAGGAATTTCTTCTGCTGCACACTAACACACAACCAAAATTAAACCTGGCAATAGGAGGGAAATTCTTCAGATATCCCACATCAAAATAGCTGGTCTTCATGTGCGTCCTACACCAAAATAGCTGGGTTTCCAAAATATTACATCAGAGGATTTGGAAATTAAAGCCTTTATTTGCATAATATAAATCCACCTATAAATTGCCTGTACGCGAAACATAACATGCAACTGAAATAACATATACAATACTGCTATTACATTCTTCAAGCAAAACTGGCTGTCTAGAGTCTTCTCCTTCCAAATCCAACACAAGACAAATGGTGCATGTCTAGTCTTTGCCAACAACTACCTAAAAAAAATAAGCAGTGGATAATGAAGCTTAGCTATTACCTGCTATTATTGCACATCTATGAAGGCCCAAGAGAAAAGACCACTAGCTCCAGCCTCTTGACTAGGTAAAAAAATCATAACATTACATGGCTTTTCTTAGGTCTGTGGTACAGCAGAATAGATTTTACAAGGACATGAAGTAGAGGAAAGCAATGTAATTGATCATTCATCAAAACAACAGCAATAAAATACTGTGCTGGAAAATGTTCTTAATAAGTTTTGTCATACTATTTTGATGTTCTGAATTTTCATGGCTGCCACTAACTGTCAAGTGAAAGTTCCATGAAATACAATGACTTGCATAGATTAAATTTGTACTTTGTATTCAATAGCAGTTATTTATACAAATATTAACCTCTGCATGGAGACTATCCTTCCTGATACAATGCCTCCTTATGTGTAAACCCAGCTTTTATTCCGCTCCCATCTGCATTTTATTAGTTATTTTAGACAGCACTTTACTGTCACTGGAGAAGTTTCAAGTTTAATCTAAGGCAACTTCTGCATCCCAGCTGAAAAAGTAGCAGCTACAAAAAGTAATTTGCAGTTAGTCACATCATCACAAGTTGGTTTACATTTACTCTAGATGAAGTTAAATTACTATTCCAAGGTGAAACCCAGAAAACTGGAATTCACTCATGACGAAGGCCTTGCAAAGCCTTTTTCAAGTCGTGAGCACGGTCTGTTCCATCTGCTCAACACAGATTGTTTCCATCAGAGTTAGAAAGCTGTGTGCAAGTCCTGGTGGGGAACACGTGCTTATCACTGGAGTCTCCTGAGCAATCACGTATCACGAACAATCGAACGTAGAGTTTCTGTTTATTACTCTGTGTACATTCATAATGCAGAACCTCAGTGTGTAACAATCCCTCTGACATTACAATATTCAAGGAGCCAGTATTTGAGGAATAGGTTTCACAAACTTCTACACATACCAAATCTTTCTCAAACATTGCATTCTCTCAAAAAAAACAAAAACCCACAGTAAGGAGAAAAGAAAGACAGCAGTCTGCTCGGATTGAATTCACCTGCACTCAAATTGATGCTGGAAATGATGGTACCTCCAGGCGCATGTGGTTTCTACATATGCTCAGCATATTTAACAAAAACTACTTCAAAAACAGTGACAAGTGCATGCGAAGATCTGGATAGTAGGCTGACTAATTTTCTTCAGTTAAATGGTGTTTCAAAAGCTTCAAGTATCCACTGCTCATCTGACTAAGCAGTGGAGAGAACAAGAAGAGATGACACAGAAACAGAACAAAGCAAAACTCTTTTCTGGGCTTCAAACAAAAAAAATATTAATGTTTTCACAGCTTTTGGGGGGTAGTAATTGAGTCCCCAGATTGGACATGAAGAAGCTAAAATGGAGTAATACTTCATCTTTCATCATTTGGTGCAAAAGTCTAGCAAGCTGATATCAAACGTAAGGATAGTGCCCAAGGGCAAAAGGACCAAAATTGGGGTGGTGGAATGATGAGCAAGAATTGTGGATACATTACTAATAATACCAAGAAAGTACAAGAGGAAAAAAACAGGTGGTGGTGATTTAGAAGGAATAAAAAGAGGAAGAGAAAATGAAAGGGACCTTTTTTTTCCCTTACTCATCAAGCCTGCAACAATGAGGCAGGAAAAACAGAAACTTCAATTCTTTGCTACTTCAAGTTCTATTGTTGGACAGAGCTAATGATGGACATCTCACAGGTCATTCAGCCCTAGGAATGAACCAATTTGGAAAGTCACAGAAAAGCTTTCCTAGTAAAAGGCACCTGCCAACTAATAGCAGCAGCTGTGTTCCTGGAGGTTCAAAGATTTTGTTAAATTTTGGAACTTCTCTTAACAATAACTAGAGGGAGCTTCAGCAGACAACACTTTTAGTATTCCAGTAAGCCAAGTGACTTCAAATATAGAAGAAAAATGTCTTTAAGTGCCCATTCTGTACCTCCATAGTTACACTACACTAGCACAAATGTTATATGAAGCTCTACATACAAAAAAAATTGTCTGCTGTGCCTCATAAAATTTTTTAAAATCTCTATTGCTTGCAAGAAAACTATGACAAATTACTCATCACAAGCTTAATGATGACTCATATATTGGCAAAAATGGACAAAGTTACAAACTGCTGATTTTTTATCCTGAATCTATGTTAAACAGAAACACGTTCCTTTAAATCAAACGGGTTTATATCAGGGATGCAGGGGTGTAATGTGGAACTGGGTGGGGGAAGATATAAAAGAATCTAGAACTTTGCAAAAATCATTCCATCTTTTAGAGAAATGCAACTGACACTCTGTTGAAGTGCATTTCCATGACTATGAGACTATGAAATTTTATACCAGCTGGAGATCACCTCCCATACATTATTTTCTCCCAACAAGGGACATGCACTGGTTTTAGATTCAGTTAGGCAGAGAAAATAAAAATCAAAGAGTGAACAAAGAAGTTCACGGCATGACTTTTTTTTCCTTTTCATGAAAGACTTTCTTCTAATTAAGCTTTAATTTTGTAGGAAAACATCATGGGTGTATATATTTAAAAATTCATTATGTACAGAAAAGAATTAGAACAAGCAAAATCCTGTACTTTAATTTGGGGCATGAGAGAAAATTGGCCAAAATATTTGCTTTGCATCAGAGGCAGAGAATCCATGGTCCTAAATATTATATGAAAGAGAAGGAACCAAATACAGCAATATTTAACAATAATATACTGTTAAATATTCATGTACAGAAAACAAAACACAACAAAAAAAATGTTGCTTAGCCATGCCTTAATTACTAAGCCATGGTTTTTAAAAAATGTAATAAGGAAACTATTTTTTCAAAAGAAAGAGTTAAGCAACAAAGCTATTTATGCAGTTTTCTCAGCACTCAATATAGGACTAAAGAGCCTGCAATTTTCAAGGTGATTTGCAATTTCCATTAATTTGTTGGAGGTTTTGTAGCTCAATAATGAGACACTTTCATCAGTTATTAGTGAATCAGAGCTGTTTGCAGCTTTAATTCAAACACAGTAAATACAAATGCAAATGTGCACATGATTTTCTATTATTATTTCTAGAGGGTGAAAGAAGGCAAATGATCTTCAGGAGAATGGGGATGTTTATCATTACTTGCCTAAAATTGGTTAAGGGCCCCTTACCGCTGGAAGTGAACTGGGGGTAGCTGGTGAATGCCAATATTTGGGTTCCAATGAACTGCAAATGGTCATTTGGGGCTGGGTTGCTGCCTTTACCCCCCCAAAACCCAAAAATCTAAAGGTTTCGTCTACTTTAGGAGATGCTATTGTTGGATTGTTATAAAGATGTGGTTTTATTCACTCTTCAGCTTCTCGATTCAAGGGAAAATTGCTTGAAGTTTAGGATCTATGTTAATTCTGGCCTTTTAGATCCAGCACCTTAAAATCCTTGCCCAAGTCTATAGATTACATCTATATTTTGGCGTTCTGATGGAATGGATTAAAATGAGACCTTAAAAAAGAAGATTTAACTACATACTAAGGTGCTTGAAAATGCAAAAAGATGCTCAGAATAGTTTACAAGGTGACCAGAGGGGTTCCTAATGTCCGTTGAAGCTGATGTAAAAATCAATGTCAACAAAATTCGATGTCACTGAAATCCCATTCTTTCAAAGGATCTTTGAGCATCCACCTCTACGACTCTGGTCCAGAGAGCAGTAAAGTTATTTTTTTGTCCTTTCAATTAATAACGATAGAATAGCTCCTTCTTTCAAACCAAGCTTTTAATTGAAAAGAAGAAAAACATTTAAATTAGAGATGGGTAACACAGAGGTTCTACTCAATAGCCACTTGATGGCAGCGTCATGTATACAAAGATTTGCCTGTGAAGTTAAAACTTTAAAGAAAACCCTTCAATAGCAGTAAGAAGCCAACCCAAATGATACCTTGATGACTTCAGAGTGTTACCCTCCCAACAGAACTCTTTTCAATGATATTTTTAAGGTAAAGTAAATAAATTAATAAGTAAACTCATAGCAATCATGAATTTTAAACTTCAGAAATCCTGCTATAAAGATTATTCCTTTAAAATCTATATACTCAACTTTTAATAGCTGTTATGAGTTTGATATTCATTCTAGCGTAACACAGGGTTAATTTCTTTGGGAAGAAACAAACTAAAAGAATTCCATGAGGATCTACTAAGAAAGAGTTCACGGGCACTTTTTAAATTTAATAAATACAATTCCATAAAAATATATGGCATTAGTGTTACCAGCACAGTATTAATTCTGCAGCACGCAACTGTGAGAGCACTTTACATTCCCTGCCACCAAGATAATCCACATTCTTTGGTCAACAGACACAGCCAGATAAGCTTGATAGAAGAGGGAAAGCAGCTCATGGAAGGATGTAGGGCAAGTTCAAAGGTTTCTCTTCCACCCCCGACTTTGCACTTCAGCCTGGAGAGCAGATCCAGACTGTTTCAGCTGGACAATGGGAGGGACTAAATCCCTGTGCTGAAAGTGAACAACCAGTTAGGACCTGCCTTCACCTCCCAGGATGTCCAAATGTGATCACAACCAATTTCAGGCATTTTTACACTGGTTTGAAAGCCAGATCATCCACAACAGGTAATGACTGCTCAGCATATTGAAAGCTTGGCCAACAACATTTCAATAATGCAATGGCGGAGACAGCTCTGTGAGGAACATATTCTACCCCTGGTTTGCTAGAAAACATTTGTTTGCAGCACTAAACATGCATCTAGTGAAGAAAAGACAACTCCCTTATTCCAGTCTTTAAAGAGTTAGGCAACTGCTTAAATCTAAATACTGTCATTCTCTTGATTTATGACTGAAATTTCTATTGCCATTACTGATTATTCAATATACTGAGTGAAAGAGGAAGAAGTCTTTCAAATGTAAAACTAACCAAAAAAAAATCAATGTTCACAAATATATTTCTGAATTGCAGAAACACTAAATAACATCCTGAGCTAATACAGAATTTATATGCATATTTTTTTTTCAAAATTTGGGTAACTTCATTCTAAATGCTAGAGCTTAGAATGCTAGTTTTTCACCTAAAGCAAATTTTTTTGGTCAAGTTCTTAAACCTCTGCAAATGCGGTTTACAATAGAAGCTGAAAGAGAAAGTCCATCAAGTGCAGAATGACAAACAGAAGCAATGTTTTAAGCTAAAACTAATGTTACATTTCTCATTACTTTTGTGAGTCACGACATTCATATGGAATAGTCTCAATGGTTCTATTGTACTTGAGTTTTAAAATTAGATATATGTCCTAGGAAATTCTAGAAAACATTGTAAAAAGAAATTAAAAAGTATTTCCTGCCCTTCCTCCACCAGAACCATTCTGCATGAAATGAATTAACATTTAAAAAAATTAAGAAAGTAGTTGTCTGATAGTTTTATCAAACAGGATTCAACATGCGATGATAACAAGACAACAATACCAAACAGTTCTGGGACCATCCTTCCATCAGTATCTTGAAAAGATATTTTTTAGGTTTTATGTGAACCCTAATGTATTTAAGTTTGACTTTCTAAGCTTTTCTTGATGTTTTATTTCACTTGAATTTATATTTTAGCTATAAAAACTGTTTTATTTTATACCTAACAATAAACGGTTTACTAAAACTGGGATTGGGAGAGTGAATAGAGAGGAAGGGAGGAAACGGGACAAAAAGTAGCAACTGTAAATTCAATTTCCAAATGCAGCATTACTGTGTTCCTTCCTGTACTGAGTACTGCATTATACTAGTCTTCGTTTTCATATTAAAAAAAAAAAGGACAAAAGATTACTGTAGTCTGAAAAATGTTATTTCAGGTAAACTAAAAGAATATGAATCACTTATGACTGAAATACGAATATAATAGCTGAAATTACTTCTCTTCATACATAAAAGAAAGTCCTGAGGCTGCAACTTTAGTGATTTAGTCAACTGCATATGATTTATGAACTACTTTTTTGTGAAAGAGTCCACAAACCTGCTCCTTCTCAAACTAGAGAGGTAGGGGAGGGGTTTGCTCATTTATTAAGGACCATCTACCTCACTATTCATTTTTATAGAACTCCTTTTTCGTTGCCATAGGCCAAACTTTGTTATTTCACCATTTGGAAAATACATAAAAGGGGCATTGCCAGGATTGATGTATTCCTGACTAAATCTTATAAACATGGGGTGAGAGTCTATTACTCATCAGATTTACTCTTTCAGCATGGTGGCAGACACACAGAAATTGTCCTGGAAATTAAGAACCTGGAAGACCATTCTGTAGACCACAGCCAAGCAGGCTCCAGAGCTGATCATGATCGCTAAGTCACAGAATACAATCAGGACCAATAAAACCAAGCAATTTCAAATTTTAGTGGTGAAAATGAGAAACAAAAAGGTTCAGTTTGTTTGGCTCTTCAGTTTACTCGTGAAATTTAAGCTTATTCCTTGTGAATCACAAAGCTTTAAAACTGACCACTTTGGAATTCATAGCACAAATAATTTGCCAAACATTGCAATAAATGGCAGTCCCATGTTTGCAATGAGATTATGCATTTTGGTGGAGGCTGTGCTATAAATGAGCTTAAAAGCATTTCAAAGAAGAGGCTGCAGGTTCTTGCTGCTCAACAGTAACGCTGTTGTTAATGGAAGGGAATCAAGCAGAGGGCAGAAAGCACTGGCAGAGCAAGAGATGCTGGCTTTTGCAGCCACAGGCAGAAAATGGAAGCAAGGTACAATGACTCAAGGTGGAGAGACACTGGAATTGTGAAGAAGCCTGTGAAGGCGAAGCCTGAGTTAAGGTGCCAACTTTTTAAAAAAATTCTTTCCTAAAAAATTATGAAACTTCATGTTCAAGTTCTGAGAAAATCCAAATTTAACCAGTTACTATTACTCAGCATTTGATGTGTTGGGAAACTTTGGAGATTTTGGGGTTTGTTGGTTTTTCTTTTCATTTAAATTGACATTAAAATGACCTTACAAATATTTTTTGGTGGAATACAGATAAGATGTTTCCAAATGTTACTTTAGCTTTGATGCTTTATATTGCCCTTCCCTTGGCCTGCTAAGAAGTTAATATTTCATTTAACCAAATTGTTTAGATTTTCACATGCAATTAGTTTCTTTCTTTTCTAGACAGAACTGATGAGCAATAAATACAAGCGTTAAATGCCCAATAGATATTTCTTAACATAGTTTCTACTTACTTATTTCTTTTCTTTATCTTTTCTTTAAAGAATCTTCCCACTTCTCACAGTGTGACTCCCTTAATAATTAGGTAAAATATATTTTTATACAAAAATATATAAAAGCAAACTCTACATGCAACTTCATGAGAATATGTAAAAACCTTCCTTATTTTGCTATCAGTTGTTTACTGTCAACACGCACACACAATACTGGGAAAATATTTTTATTTTTACTGGAACAGAATGGACAAAACGAGAAAATATGACAAGGCAAAATTCATGATTTTGTAAATCTCAAATCAACAATATCTTTAACAGATACATGGAATAGTATTTAAGATTAGCCAGACTACTTGACCCTACTTTTTTTTTTTTAAATAGATGTTATTCCCAGATTTCCATTCTTTCTAACTTGAGTCAAAGGAACACAAGTATCATGTTGCACCAAATAAATCATAATAAATGCTTAATAGACAAATATGCTTGTTGTTTTTCTTCTACTCGCTAATGACCTCCACAGACTTATCTTTCCACTCAGAAGCTGCTGCTCTTGCTCCTGACTGTGCTTTTGCATTGAATTGCCCTGTTTGCATCTTTATAAGCACTGCAGAGAAAATCTTGCAGCATGGCTAATAATGTTTGGGTTCAAATTTGACAGCATTCTCATAGTTTCTTTGTGTCATCTGATAACAGACACACGGAGAGTGATTTTGCTACTCACGAACAACAAAATATTTTACAGAATAATCTAATATAAATATGAAACTTGTCCCACGTGTCTGTTGCTCTATCTACAAACTTGCTTTTTGTATCAAAGATCACAAGACTCACAAGAATTTGTCAATTAAGTGGTCATCTTTAAGGAGAGGAAAAAAAAGTACTTCCCATGGAAGAAAAATTACAGCTGAATAATTTTCCCCTCCCACCCCACTGCCAGCCTCTTATGAGCATACATGGACCTTTCCTTCAGAAATAGTGTTACACTGTGCTGAGGGCTCTGGCTGATATTGTTCCTCAGGTTATTTGGAAACTTACAGTGGAGACACAGCTTCAATGGCAACAAGGCATAGAAGGGTTGAACCCACAGTAACACAACATAAAGAGATCTTTCACAGAATATAGGACTTGGTTGTTGTTGTTGTTTTGAAATACTTAGAGCTCAGGTGCTACTGAGAGGCTTCCCAAACCTTTCAATTTAAACTCTTATTTATCAAGAAGCTTTAGTGCACATTTCATAGTATGCAAGCAGTCCAATTAAGAAATCATTAAAAAAGCTGTCTGAAAAATATCTGAAAGAAATAACAATATGGTAGAACTCTTTCACTTAGAAGCCATTTTCCCCGTGGCCTGTCACTCCACGTGCCTGTAAATAATCTCTCTTCATCTTTCTTGTGGGGTCCCTTCAGGTAGTGGAAGTCCACAATTAGGTCACCCCAAAACCTTTTCTTTTCCAGGCTGTATATCAAAACATCCCATTAAATCTGGAATTTATTTACTTCAGTCCATTTTTTTAGGTTGCTATGCTTGCTATTCTTTTACTATGTACAAGCAACACTACAACAAGCTTTGACAAAATGCCAGCTATTTTTACAGAGAAGAAGAAAAATAGAGCTTTTGCTTCAATTTTAGGCATAAAAACACAAATGGAAATAAAAGAGCTAAATCTAAAACAGTCTACAATATGCAGGAATGAAAATGTGCCTTTAGGAGCCTATTCCCTTTTTAGGGCTCACTTCTCTTATTTCTAAATTCTGCTTCAATATTCTGGGATGTTTAAGCTAGTCTTTAAGTTAAAGAGAAATACACACCCAACGATTTTTCAACATATTAAATTATATTCTTTTGAAAAAAACCCCTTTCTGTGACAGGACTAAGTATCATAATTACTTAACCTCAGTTTCTTAAAGGGTAGAAGGAGTTTGGACTTTTTATTCAGTAACTGTTTGATGTTCTCTAGTATACACAAGATCCCATAATAAAGTTCCACAATAATCTTGTGTGTCCTATTTCATAATGTTTTTGACATTATATTTTTAAAAACTGAGTGCAGTCCTAACCAAAGCAACTATGTATGTTTTCACTTTATAAATAAGCAGACTTCTAAATTCAAGGTGTTAAATTAAAAAATCATTTTTAGCACAACTTTTTCATATCAATTTATAACGTTGACAGTGTTCAGAGAAACATTGGATCAGTCAAATGTTGGCAATAGGCTAATGGTTATCACAGATAAGTTAATGTCAGCTTAAGAATGACATCAACCTTCCTGTTTCCAAAACTGATGATGCTAATCAAAATGTGGAAATTGCACAGCCACCTGGGATGGATGGGAAAGTTTAAGCATGATATCCACAAAGTATGTGTTTCAGGAGTGACAAATTAAGGTTTTCAAGCAGCTGCAATGTTTGCAAGTGGGAAGAGCTGATAAAAATCGCATGAGGTGAGGCAGAGATCTCTTTCAGAACATTTAATTGGGCTAAGGATAAAAGGAGAAAGAAACAGGATTTTGCTCTGAAAGGAAGGGGAACCAACTAGAGAAAAGCAAAAGTAAAAAGTATGTCCAGCAGAAAAAAGTAAAACAAAAACCTATTTTGACATTAAAGAGAAGGACTGGGTGGCATGAAACATTGTTCTTTCTAGAACATTACATGTAAGGCCTGAAAGGGTTTGATTAATTTTTCCTCTTTTTTTTAATAAAGAAAGGAATCTTTGTAGGAATACTTGTTTTGGAAGAACAATCAGCCAATAAGGTTATATAGTTCAGCAGTCATTTAAACACCAAGAGCATTTACTGTAGGTGCATCTCAGAAAATGGTTGAGATTTTCTTCTGGGACACTCAGATGTGGCCAGTGGATTCTGATGTGCAAGTTGAACTACACATTCAGTGACTTGCAGGTAAACCTACCGCAGGTCATTTCAAATGTAGCGCAGAGATAAGGTGAATACAGAGATTAGGGAATTTTGCTATAAAGAATTTGTACCTGCGGAGACCTCCAGGACCAAAACTGGAACACATCAAGTTCTATTTCGTCATATAATTTTCCATATTGGGCAAAGCAAAGGGAAGGTGTGCTTGGCAGTGGAAAATACAGTCCATGAAAGGAAAGAATTCAGGACATGTAATTTTTCCAACAGTAGAGATGGACTACCCAGCTAAGGGCCAATCCAAATATATGCACATGCAAAAAAATAACGTAACAAACTCTACTACTTCATGGGGGAGGCATCTACACACAGTGAAAGACAATTCATGTCTGTGATGGCGAATCAGGAAGCATGCAAGGAGGGATTATTTCAGGAAGCAAAGCTCTTCCTACTGAGGTTGAAGGATGTCGGAAATTAAGGGCAGGCTTTGTTTTACAGACGAAAAAAAGTAGCTACTCAAGGTACACATAAGGGAGTAAATATAGGGAATGAACCTAAGCCAAATGACCCCCTCCAAGACTGCACCCAGCCATGACCTCCAGCCAGTGGGATCAGAACAGAGGCAGACTGAAGCAATCTCCCTTCTACGACTGATCCCTACAGTGGGGAAAGCAGGATCCTCAGCACCAACTGTTTCACTCTGCAGATCGGGTCCTATTGCTCCTCACTACTTGCTAATGTAGACATAGCCAAATTATATTTATTTGGAGACTGAAGCAGGGCTACATATGGACAATTTCACCTTTGACAAGTACTAACTTCATTTACATTAACACCTGTCTAGACTGTTTTCCTAAGTATAAACATAAAAATCTCCTTAGTGTATTTGGGCCCTTCTTACTTAATTAACCATATGTGACGTAAAGTGATACAACCCAGTTAAAGGTATGTCATTGTTGATAGGATCAATTACAGTCAGACATAAGTATTCATTGCTTATGCCATCTGTGCTGTACTCCTAAGTGCAGAACCTTGTCAATGAAAGTATACACAGATTAACTGTATTCGCTTTCATTAAAAACCACCAATCTGGTTTGTCAGCTCCAGGCACTTTCTTTTAAAAAGTTGCAATATTATAATGCACAGTCACCTTCTCCTTCCAGCATACCGTGGCTATATAATTTGAAAGGTTTAGCATAATATTTGTGATTATTCCGCATCTTGAACGATTTCATTCTTAACTAGTGGCAACTGTCCAAGAGTCTTCCAAAACTCCACTTATATACCAGCCTGGGAAATCATTGTGGTCATGGTAAGGAGGTAAATCTTGCCTGTTCTGTCTCTTGTTTATCAACATTTTCTAAGGCTTCTGGTTTTCACTGCTTTTCTTCAATATTACAGGATCTGATCATATCACATTTGAGGAGGAAAAAGTCCCCCAAACAGTAATTCGAGCCTTGGAAACCTTCACTTGCCATGTATTTATGCCTACAGACAAATACACACATGTAGAAACGCTACAACTAATTTCATGCCTTTGATGTTAGCTGCAATGAGAATTCACAGCTAGATTAAACTAATACTCCTGAAGTTAATTAACAATTTCATGGATGATACTCGTACATAAAAAGCTATATGATGTGTTCAGCTCTATAGGGTTTGGAATAGGTCTTATTTTCGTTCCTATCATTACTGTGAGAAAATTATTTTTGTTTAATAATACAATTATAAGATAGGCAACATAGTCTCTGGATGGGTGAGGAAGGGGTTTGAAGGACCAGTTTGGAGCACGGGAAAAAGCTACATAATCACATATGTTTAGAGATCAAAAGTTCTAAAAGCAGGTTGCATGACAATTTACATTTTTTCCCCTAGAATTAAGGAAAGAAATTGATGGGTTAAAATATGTTTCCAATCAAGCTCCCTCCAAAGATGACAACTTCAAGGAAGATTAGGAACCAGTGTTCCATTGTTAAATGATTACAATTAAAACTCTAATCAAAACATGTCACAGGAAAAAGCAGGATGTGCATCTAAGTGCATTCCTCTCTTCTAGAATATTTAAAGGCCACACTTAAGGATCCTCATGAAGAAAAGCAAGAAGGGATGAATAAGATGCACGTCTATTGCTATTGTTTGCATACTGGTTTTATATCTCTGTGTTTAATTTGGACGGGATTTAGAGGCACACCCATGTGGGAAGATTCTGGTCAGCTTAAAACTGGAAAAAGGCAATAAACCAACCAAAAAACAACTTCTGGCTGATGAGGACTTTTCCCTGTGTTTATTGTAAAGTAGGTCTAAGGACTTGGTCTCCTGAGATATTAAATAGGGCTGATGAGGGTACTGACCAAAAGTTAAATAAAATAATCTAGAAGAAATAAAATTATGGAGAATAATATGGTAATTACAAAATGAGAAAAGTTACAACAATATTAATTTAGAACTAGCATGCTGATTTATTTTAAAAGAGCAAAAAGTAAATCACACTTTGGGATGTTGGGAAGGACATTTAATATGAAAATATTTATTTGAAATCTATAGCAGGGTGCCTAGAATAATATTCTGATTGTATACAACACAACTGCTGTTTACAGCACCTTTTGAAGAGAAAAGTAAAAAAGGAAATTTTTCTAAAAAATAAGAAGTTCCTCCTTCACCCATCCAACACCACATGTAAGTATTTTAATGAAGCCCTTGTTATGAAATGATGGTACGTGCATGATTCAGAACAGAAAACATTTAGAGTAATTGCCATAAAAAAATATCCGAGTTCACTTACAAATAACTATAAATTTTTATAGTACTTTATATACTTTAGTAATATTTTTATATGCTATATTGACAAATCAAAACCTCACAAATCTCTACACAAAAGAGCATGAAATTCTCTTCTCCTTTTGTGCTTTTTATTCATAATCTCAACATCTTACCTACTTTTCACTTATAACAAAAACCATATGTAGATTGTTCTGTAGGAGCCCAGATGATATGACTTTCACATTAATTGCTGACAGATACACCTTTGAAGAGGAAGCGTTTTTTGAATCTCATCTGGAGGACAAGGTTAAAGCAAACTAAGCAGAGAGGTTTGCTGTGACACCACCAAACAACAGTTACATGATTATGTGGAGCTGTCAGAGTTGGCAGGTTCAAAATCCCAGTATAGAACCAAACAGCTTGCTCGATTTTTGAAGCCAAAGAAATTACGTAACAAGAATTTTGTTTGTGCTGGGAAAATTTTCTCTGTACCCTTTCAGGCCTTCCATGAGCATTTTTCAAAAGGCAAGCAGCGGCAGATTTGTCTCGAGAAGACATTTTCTTGCGTTTGGCTTTTCTCACAAGCCAAATGCACACATCTGAAAGCAAAACTCATCTTCTGTGCAGTGCAGGCATACAGACATCATATAACGTGTTACTCTGTCAGAGATGCTCCACGGCAAAGGATGTACTGGATGGTTTCAGAAATGTACATTTGAATTAAAAGCATGCATTTGATTTAATTGCACCTGGTTTTGGGTCTGCACTATAATGTTTGGATGAAGGCTTGCAGTTCAGATGCCTGCTTGAAACGCCGCAGACCAAAGATGGCTATGAAGGTTTTAGGCCGGAAAATGAAGATAAAAGTGTTAGATAAAGGTCTCAGAAGTTAATAGTGCCTGCTGCAAGAGCAAGTCCCATCACACAGCCTCGATCCTTCTTTTTCTCCTCATTAAAGACAGACTAATTGGAATGTAGTACAGCATTGGTACAATTGTAGTAATTCCGCTGTCTTGCTCTAGGAAACAAACTTTATGAACAAAGGAAACTGGAATTCTACCACTCCTTTTCAGGTGGTTACATCTCCTCTTAGAGAAATGCCACTAAATAGCTATTAGGTGTGTTATGCCACTCATCCTTACTTCACCTATACTACAGAACATATTTTAATAGCCATTGAATACAACCAGCTAATGTTTCAAATATAAAAAAAAATCATAATTATCATTTTTGTCCATAATGATCACACTTCAGCAAAAATTGTGCTAGGAAACTTAAAATATTAAGACATTGTTATTGTAAAGAGATCCATCTGAATGCAAAGTTTTCAGCTATACCGAGTTTAACAATGTGCTTTGGGCAGAAAATAAAGTTGTGACAAAGTCGGTCTTTATTCCCCCAAACCATAAAAAAGCTGCCTACTTTATACAACTTTTAATAAAAGGTCAGGTAGTTCTACCTTCATCATGAATTGTCTTGTCTTGCTTGTCTTGTTTTATACTGTCTTGTAAGAAAATAATAATTAATTTGAGGTAGAAACTATAAAGAAGATGAAAAAATCAGAATCTGTTTTGGAAAACGGATTCCATTTGGAATTTTTTCTCTATTCATGTGTGGACATAATCTTGAATTAATTCTTTTGGCAAAAATTTCTACTACATATATTCTAGAGAAATCCATCTGGAAAACAAATACCAAACCAAAAGGCAACTATTATGGCACACCAGTTGCAACACTTTGAAACTAATTTTATAGGAAGAATTGATCAACACAACAAAGACTCGAAAAGAAGACTCACTGCTTATGGCACCAGCCTTGATATGGCAGATGTAGATTGAACCCCTCATTCCAGTCCAGATCACTTTGCCAGCTGTCAGCTGAGCCCCAGGCCACAGATACACAAACCAGCAAGGTACCAAAAACTTTCCTTGTTGAGTTTGGGTACTTTGAAGATCTTAGCTTTGGTGTCTTCTTTTCTTTTTTTCCTCTTTCTGCCTTTTCTGTAAGTCAATAAAATAGGTCTAGTAATCCTGTCATATAAGTTCATATAAATAGAGGTGGAAAAAAGCCATAAATAGCTTAATTAATGCAAAATAGGCAACCCCCAGCCTTTGCTGAAAGTCTGGAAGAGAAAGCCCACAATACCTTGCCAGGGCACTCCGAGAAGGCTTTAAAAACATTTGTATCAGTAGTCAATGGTCTCTTTCACTTGTTTCCCTCAGACGATGAATTTCTGCCATTCTACATTTTTCCTCCAGAAAAGAAAAAAGACTCTTTGCTCCCAGTCTCATGCAGTTATCCAGGCTGATGTTGCTCATTTTAAACAGCAGCTTCCCCTATGATTGTCATTATTGCTGCTTCAAGTTTTCACTACGCTTGAGTGAAGTATCCTATTTTCTATTTTAGTTCTGCCTCTTCAGCACTGTTCCTACCTACGCTTTTTAAACACTCTATCTTCAAAGCATTAACACACTCGGCTTCAGATGACCATCTTGTACTCAACACAAAGTTCAAAGATGAGATATGTTTCCAAAGTCCCTCTGGACAACGTTTGTCATCTATGAAAACACTGAGGAGACAAAGGATAGAGAACAGATGACAACTAAAACTGGAACAATACAATATTCATAAAATGCAGTGATCCAGAATACATCTGCCACTCAGGCAGTCAGTCTCTGCATTTATGTCCTCAATGCCCACAAGTAGAACAACCAAGAGTTCTTTCCTCTTTCTTACTGGAGGTGACTGCAGCTGGCTGAGTCCTGCAGAAACTAATGCCCAGACCGGTTTCTAGGATGCAAGCCACCCCACCCAAATGTATATCACAGCTCAGCACAGCGATGCAACAAACTAAAAAATGTTTTGCATACAATTGACATCTTATACTGACTTTCCACAGTTTGTATTGTCTCTTTAGCGTGGTCTTTATACCACTTCCCTTAGAGAGCAAACCTCCCGAAAATTACTGAGTGCTGGTAGTGCTCACTGCTCCCAACAAAGCTCTGTAAATGAAATGGAGGGTACAAAAGCAGTTCATAGCCTCAGCTACCTTCAGTTACCTTCTGAGCAGCCACACGAGGATACAGAAATTAAATCCAGTTATTTCTATGGAACTATGCTGAAAATCTGCTTAAATGTAAGGAACACAAAAACATCAATGAAGCAGCTGAGACTGTTTTTGCTTTGCCACAGCGGAATAACTTGCTTGGATGCTGAGAGTGAATTTGGATAGCCAAGCAATAACAAGAAACAAAGTAATCTTCTCATTCTTGCCAGGTCTGGATATTTTGCCATACTGGGTTGAGGGGAGAGAGGGGAAGGGGAAAAGGAAAAATAAAAGTGAACCAAATTGTTTATATATAGTTTATGTATGTTCAGTTTAAATGAACAAGACTCAAAGTTTAGTACTGGTCTATTAGCCTCAGCTTTAAAGTTTTCAAATATAGTTAAATGAAACCAAATGCAGTTAAATGAATTTGAACTGATTTCTTATAAAACACTGAATTCTTGTGCTTTTTGTGGTTATCTGGTATTCACTTCCAATAACTGAAGCCAACAGAGCTCAGATCTGGAAAATTAGCTTTGCTGAAAATAGACAAGCAACTCTTCTCTAACATTTACACTAACATCTTCTGGAAAAAAAAAAAAAACAAAACCAAAACCAAACCCAGCAATCTTCTGTACTCCATTTGAAAGGATGAATAAATATCAGCACCAAGCATTTTCCCCATTCTGACCAGCACTGGTGTCTACATGAAAACACAAAATTGCTGGTAAATCAGATGGCTGCTTACCTGCTCTGCTTTTCCTTCAAACTGTCACCCGGTCCTGACCCACATCTCACTGTGCCATTTCCCAACAGCTCAGAATGAAGAGCATTGCAAAGTCAATGCCACAAGGTTTAAAACCAAACCACCTCACGTGTTTTCTCATTAATCATTACTCAGAACTTATTTATTACTCTTCAAGGAAACAGCTTTCCCATAGAAAACTCTCATCTGGTCTTCCTAATATTAAGGGGACTTTTTTTAGTCTGGGTAAATATTTCTTAGCTTATAAAGCAAGTATTGATGAATTCATTTTTATTAGATGCCTTTCAAACTCCACCTGGCTTCCAAGAAGATCAATCAAAAAATGCACTAGATGTCACTCACATCAGTGAAAAAGCAAACATGTGCAACACTTCAAGTCTGTAAAGTATACATGGAGACAGCCAGCTTGCAACTCACACACTCATGCCATCCCCCACTCTATTTAATCTTTTAGAAGGAGCATTCCTCTATCCAAATTAAACACGCTACTTTTCAGTTATCTCTCTATGAACATCTGGCCATCGACTCAAGCTGTGCATCGCTAAAACAAAAATTTAAAACTTGGTCTCACAGAAGTCTCTTCCATAGAATCCTTTTCAGTTTTTCTAAAACCTTTAACAGCTGGCCTTCGCTGATAGGACTAATGAATTTCCTTCTATGCTTTTATCAGTAGGACATTCTGTGCCATCAGTTATAGATATGGCCTTTCCCATCTACATCCTCAACCAAGTATTCCAAAATATAACATGTCAATTATGTCACGTCATCCTTTTCTGCTCTTGACAAACCTTTATGCTCAAACCCATCCAAGTTTTTCTCTATTACTTCACAAGCTTCCCATCGTGCTAGGGAGTTACAGCTGTAAAAGCACCTTTACCTGTGTTTTGGCCTGCTATCACTTTCTCAGCCTCCCACCAGAGATTCTCTCAGCAAAATGTCATGGTTTTTAAACATTTTTATTTACCACAACTACAAAAATTGAGAGAACAGCTGTGCCAACTGGATGCTCATAGTGCTTACAACACTAGCCCATGGCCAGCTGTGTGTCCTCTTCCACCAACATTTAATTACTATTTAGATTACATTTAGGTCTGTGTCTTTTCAGAGCTCTAAATTCAGTAGTCTTCCATCAAAAGAGCTGTTCAGCAAAATCAGACAAAGAATCAAACCTTCCCATTCTTTCTGCACTATGATCTTCTTGTGAATGAAATGAAGGAGGAAAAGCACCTAACTTTGGTTAGAGAATGTTTCAATTTTTCACCTAACCTCCTACTCTTTTAATGGTTCCTCATTTTTCTCCATTACCTACTTTGTGAGTCAGTCTTCATTTTGGTTTTGCAAAGTTGGAGTGCCATGTCAATGATAATTACATAGATCACTCTGGAATAAGACAATGATATCTCTGTGCATACCAGTGAATAAAGCAAAACACAATAAAAAATGATGAGGCATTTATTTGTAGAGATTTAATAGAGTGTTGATGTTAGAGCCTATATATGCATAAACATGTTGACCTTGAAATAATTCCTTAAAAATTATTCCACTGACACTCATTACATCGAATTAAATCACAAAATTTTAAAAACTATTCAGAAATCAAAATACTAAACTTTCCAGTGGGGAACATAACCTTCCTGGAAGACTTGAAAGCTCTAAAAACACCCCAACAAACAAACTTGTTTTCTTCCAAATTTTCGTTTGATATCGTATTCAACCATGATTTCTAAGAAGATTCTCACAATGAAGCCTATAGTAAAGCTGATGAAAACCACAGATTCCAAAGGATCTTGGAACAGTAATCATGTACAGAGAAAATTTAGAATTTATATCCAAGTCTGAATGCCAATATAATATTCATGAGGAGAAAAATTATGCATCGAAGCATTCAATATATTAAAAAAAATTAAAATATAATTCATGCAAATTTTCAGATGTGCCTATTTATAGGCTATTTTCTGCTGCTCAACTTTGTAACCTCAAAGTAGCTTCAAAATATGAGGTTTTGCTACTTGATATATAGACACATTAATATATATTTCATATATAACATATACGCATATTTTACTATGAAAACACATTTTAAAAAAACCAAACCACAAACAAGAAAGAAATCCTGAATGGTACGTCTTGGTTCATGTTCTTATTGCAAGACAGTCTTTCCAGGGCAATATATAATTTATAATCAAAACAGACATTGCTCAGTGCCCAGGAATGGCAGCTGCCATTGTCTAAATACCCTTTCAGCACATCTGAAGATACCTTTCAAATTACTTGAATCTTCACATGCAATTATGAATTTCTGAAAGTTGTTTTTTTGGCCTACCCAAGCACTCCACAAACCTTCTTCACTCCAGATAGAAGAACACAGCACATCCATACACGCAACCACTGTGTGGGAAAGCACCGTCGCACTTCAGTTTAACTGGCAGAAAATTATCGAGGTTATTTTATTGTGGGCACCTGAAACAAACCTCCTATGAATGGATGTTTTTCAGAGTACCTACTTCTGTACATTCAGAAAACATTCTCCCTATTTTCTTTTGCTTGAGTTGTGAGAGTTCTCAGGTGTTGCACTGGATACTACAAGTGCCTCCCTTAAGTACTCTGGAAATAAGGAATAGAATGGGCCACTGACTTAAGAGTCCACTTGATGATCCTTGTGGATCCCATCCAACTCAGAATGTTCTCTGATTCTGAGCACAGGGAAAGCCATGCAAAATAAAAACTTAAACTGCATAAAAGATCTCAATCCTACATCTTCTGTTCAGCAATTTTAAAGCAGTACATAAATAAAATGCTAATTGGAAGCATAAAGACCTTTCTAGATTAAGATGCCAGACTAAAACTCAGGTAAAATAAAAGTCAGATGTGTTGTGCGCCCCTCTCCAAATGGAAGGACAGCACACTAGGTAAAGGAATATCATCGTGGTGACACGTTATTGAAACTGATTTTCCCCAGAACTTAACCTAACTCTATCTGTAGAAAACAAGATGTCAATTTAAAGTGCTTCTTGAATTCAACTAACCTGAACAACTTAAGATTTTAAGTTCCCTGGATATTACAGGAATAAGAACAACATGAAATACAGAAAAGTTTGTTTTACTTGAGATATTTGTTCAAGAGCAGCCAAAATTGCTTAGTGTCCTACACTAAATTACTTTTCTACCCCAGAGAGAGGGTGTTCCCTCTAAACCAGAGATGACGATATAAGGATTTCAGAAACTATTGTTTGCATTTTGCTGATCTTCAGATTGCTAGCACACAGAATTTTCAAATAAAGCACTGGCAGTCTGAGAGCTCTAAGATATTTAAGTTCATTTGCCTTAAAAAAACCAAAAAAATCCATTAAAAATATTGAATGTTCTATTAGAGGTATAGTCTTTTTACTGCCTTTAGCACCAGGTTATCAAAGTACCCTCAGCAGTCTATTAAGAACTAGAAGTAGTGTCTGTCACAGTTGGTTCATTTCCTCTTTCCCTAAGGGGGAAACTAAGTGTAAAATATCATGTTTTGATAAGGTTTCTTCTCTTTTATTATTTTAGTAAATGCATATACATACTTCTATGTTTGTGTCAGAGACAAAGCTATGCAAAAGAACTGTGCCTTGCACTTGAATTTCCATAGGAAGGGGCTCCCAACCACCCCAAACAGTCCTTAGAAAGGCTGAGGAGACAAGTTTTATAAAGGGTCTAAAAAGTTTCAGTGCAGAAACTGTGTTCATTACAGTGATTTTATACCTCAAAATTAAGGTAATTATTTTAAAGCAGCTTCAGCCACTCATCACCTTCAAGATAAGAAGTATGATCTCATACTGAAATCTTTATTCTTTGGGAAAATCTTGTCTTTAGAAGGCTAAGTTTTCATATCATGGAATCACAGAATAAATTAATTTGGAAGGGATATTGAAGTCACATCATAGAATGGCCCAGGTTGGAAGGGACCTGAAAGATCATCTCATTCTGCCCCCTCTGCCAGGCACAGGGACACCTTCCACTAGACCAGGTTTCACAAAGAAACCATCCAACCTGGCCTTGAACACTTCCAGGGATGGGGCAGTCACAACTTCTCTGGGCAACCTGTGCCAGGGTCTCACTTCACTCACAAGAAAGAATTTCTTCCTAATCTCATCTAAAACTACTCTCTGTCAGTTTGAAGTCATTCACACTTGTCCTGTCACTCCAGGCCCTTGTAAATAGTAAAGAAAAGTAAAGAAAGATGTAAAACATCTTTCATGTGGGTTCCCTTTAGGTACTGGAAAAATGCAATTAGGTCACCCCACAGCCTGCTCTTTTCCAGGATGAACAATCCCAATTCTCTCAGCCTTTCCTCACAGCAGAGCTGCTCCAGCCCTCTGATCACCTTGGTGGCCTCCTCTGGCTTGGCTCCAACAGGTCCCTGTCCTTCCCGTGCTGGGACCCCAGAGCTGGATGCAGCACTGCAGGTGGGGTCTCAGCAGAGCGGGGCAGAGGGGCAGAATCCCCTCCCTGCCCTGCTGCCCACGGGGCTTTGGATGCAGCCCAGCCCACAGGGGGTTTCTGGGCTCCCAGCGCACACGGCCGGGGCATGTCCAGCCTCTCACCCACCAGCACCCCCAAGCCCTTCTCCCAGGGCTCTGGGTCTGTTCATCCCCAGCCTGGATTGGTACTGGGGGGTGCCCTGACCCAGGTGCAGCACCTTGGACTTGGTCTGTTAAACCTCATGAGATTCCCATGGTGCCACTTCTCAAGCTTGTCCAGGTCCCTCTGGATGGCATCCCATCCTTCAGGAGTGTCACCCACACCCCTCAGCTTGGTGTCATCTGCAAACTTGCTGAGGGTGCACTCACTCAATCCCTTCGTCCATGTCATTAATGAAGATCTAAGAGTCATCTGAAGCAGATCTGAGAGCAGGTTTCTCAGCAGCTTATCTGGGCATGTCCTGAACAGGTCCAAGAATGGAGATGCAATTATCAAACACAAATATCACAGCTATCAATCAGAGTGTTCCTGTAAAGGCGCATCCGCTTCCTCATGGATTTTCAAAGGTAGCTGTGATCACTCTGGCACTCTGTTCTGATTTCCTCCACAATGAAGTCAAAGAGCTGGACTCACTCGTTTCTGTAGCAGCTTCTCATTGAGTAAGGACATGTGTATAATCAGTTTTGATTTAAAGAAGTCAAATTTGAGATACTTCAATTCATGCCACATTCTGACTCTATAACTCATATCATATAACCTTAAACTCCATCCCACCCTAACCAATGCTCTAGAATATGGTCATTTTTGGTTCAGAAGATACATCCTCCTAACTTTGTCTCTCATTACTTCATATTTTCCTGCAAGACCTTTTCTTACAGTTTAGCTATCCTAAGCACAGAGAGCAATTACCATCTAGCTATCAAATTGCTTATAAATGGTGATTATAAAAAGATATGTGAAGATGTCCGGGGGAGGGGGTAAAAGGGGAAAGAGAGAGGAAAATTAAAAAAAAAAAAAAGACACCAGTAGACAAAAAGAACAAGATACTCCAGAAAGCTTGCATGTCAGTGTCACCAGGATTTCAAAGAACACTTCCCCACTGGTCATTTCACCAGCAGCAGTGAAAATAAAAAGCAGCTAGTTTTTTAATCAAGAGTGAATCAACTTAGGTGCTCCTTTCATACAGCCCAAAGCAAACTTTATGTTGAGTTGAAGGCTGGAAGAGAGAACCAGGGATCATTTTCCTTCTGAAACCTTCTCACTTTTCTGTTTTGCACAAACGAGACTGAGTCAGAGAGAGCTCTTTGCACTGAATGGTTCAAGCTGTGGGCTTCACTTCGAAGCACTTACTCAATATGTGTTCATGTACCCACCCAGCACTGTCACTGTTAAACCTTCCCAGCAAGAGCCTTGCTGTGTGCAAAGTGTCTGTCTCCTTGAAAAACCATTAGGCAATTACACTGCAAAGTCATGAAAAAGTACTTCCTCTAAAACCTATGAAGAAATCAGACACCTGTATGTGCAATGTAGTCTTAAAAGCAGGATGGCAGGATTACAAGGTCAATGGTTTTCCTTTTGACAGGTGCTATCTGGGCAGGATTCTGGCTCCTAGAGAGTGCAGAAAAAGGAAAAAGACAAAAAGAAACAAAAAACGACAATAGGCAGCAAAGACCAACCAAGTGTAAAATAATTGTAAACAAAATATACAAGAATTATGAGAGATGAGAAGTAGAGGCTGGCAACATCTAGTTATCCCTTTAAAGAGGAATCTAATGTTACTGTACCCCTGGGGTTTGACTGCACCACCACGTACCCCATGGGACTCTCGGATCCCCGCAACTTTTCACTCACTCTTTGAATATGCCAGTTAAAAATACACTTTTGATACAAACCTAATAGAGAAAATGTCAATCTATTCTTCATCTTAAGAGCAAGGCACCACTTGTACTTTTCTCCACCAGGAGAAAACACAGCATACGACGAGGACAAAACCTATTCAATATTTGTACATGAAGCAGATCTTATCTTGTTTGGAGTCTTCAAGACACCATAACGATGAAATAAGAACAAATTCTGGACACCAGTTATTATTCCCATATGGTTACTGAGCAATTTATTACCGCAGATAGACATCTGACACTGTCTCCCACAACTGAATCTCACTTCTGTTACCACTTCACTTATCATTCACTTCACTGACTGTTACAGCCTATATAAGAGTTTTAGCTTGAGAAAACCTAAATAATTTAATATGCATAAAATGCCCCACAGACTCCCTTGATGTTCTACTCATAACATTCCATTCCTCTCAGGCTGATCCTTCAAAAACAGGCAATAGTTAACATAGGTATATGTCAAGACTCAAAGAGGACCAAGCTTGCTGCACCAAAGAGAAAGTCTAAGCAAAGAATGGAGGCAGAATTAACACAGATGGTTTTGCAGCAATAATTAGTGGTCATCTCTAACACAGAGTCCAGAGGAGTACACCAAGTTGATTGCTGGGATGGTGCACCTCTCCTGTGAGGAAAGGCTGAGAGAATTGGAATTGTTCAGCCAGGAAAAGAAAAGGCTTTGGGATGGTCTAATTGCGGCCTTCCAGTACCTGAAGGGAGCCCACAGGAAAGATGGAGAGAGACAAGACTAGTGACAGGACAAGGAGAAATGTCTTAAAATTGATAGAGAGTTGGTTTAGATCAGAGATTAGGAAGAAATTCTTTACTGTGAGGGTGGCGAGGCCCTGGCACAGGTTGCCCAGAGAAGCTGTGGCTGCCCCATCCCTGGAAGTGTTCAAGGCCAGGATGGATGGGGCTCTGAGCAACCTGGGATAGTGGGAGGTGTCCCTGCCCATGGCAGGGGTTGGAACGAGATGATCTTTATGTTCCCTTCCAACCCAGACCATTCTATGATTCTGTGAAATGATGATAGCAAGTGCCACATGAAACACTACACAAAGTGTAAAATCTCCAGCCGTAAAGAAATATTCTGGGAACAAGGCTTGGATGTGATTATCACTGTTCATCTAGTCCAGAAATGTGAGCACAAAGGTAGGACCACAGCACACATATTGCATATCCATCTTTTCTACTTATGAAGTTTTCCTTATTTTCTTTCCTACATTTCTCTACCCTTGACTAATTTCCAATTCAGCAGGTCATTCTGTATCACTAAATATTTGAAATTTCTTTCAAAATCAGCAACCAAATGCTAATATTATACACATAGATATATCTATATCTACCTCTGTTTACACACACGCATACACCATTCACACAGGTGCAGAGGATGAAATCCTGACAGAACTGCTTCCAAGGGATGGGATACAACACTCTTTTCCCCACCAGATGGCAGTAACTCCAACTTAATATAATCCGGACTGGTCACCACACGCACAGCGAACAATGGCATACTACATATTTGGGATTTTCCTTAAGAAGGAATGCTGGTTTCTCGAACATGTACGGTAGAGTTATTTCAGTTTCCTTATATTTAATGGCAAAGTGTTCTACTGATAGCCAAACTCAACTTCGATCAGTATATCCTACAAGGTTTTTTTTAAACACATGTCATTCCATATTATTTTTTTTTTCCAGTGTGCTGCAATCTTGTCAAATTGGAGAAGTGCAGGTATTATTTCCAATCATTGTCTTTTTCCAAGAATAATTCCCAAACAGAAATAACTGGGTGACTTTCAACTGCATAATAAACAAGCTTTTACAGTATATGCTGATGATTAAAGAGACTAAAGGACTCCAAAGAAGGAGGGGAAATTATAAATACCTTTTGCATAACTGTTTGACAAAAGTTTTCAGTGATCAGATTTCTTGACTTATAAAAGCCCAGGGTAACATCCGCAGTGAAAATATTGCAGCCAGTACATCCTGCGTTACACACAGGCTAAACTGCCTTTAATATGGGACCTGACAATTTCTTCTACTGGTAAAAGCAGGAAAGCTTTTGTCAACATAGTCCAGGCACCATAAAAACAACGTAATCTGGTGGATGGGGACTGCTCTGTAGGATGTCCAGCTCTAGGAGCAACTCATCCATTGATTCTAACCAAAAGATCGTTGTTCCCTTTTTATTTCTTTAACTTCTAATTTTTTGAAAGAAATTTTCCAGAAGAAAATGTCCTATAATATAAAAACAGAACTTCCCTCCCATTCTACTAATATTAGTATTCAGAGTGATTAACTGGGTTTATACGCAGCTCTATTCTGACTGCAAAGATAATATCAAAAGTGCACATTCTTATTAATAAAACACACTCATCTTCCAATAAATTTATGACCAAATATGCTGTCTGTTTGGACAGCTGGCTTCCACCATCCTACAAGCAGGGATTCAGATCCCTTTTTTTTCTTGTCATGTTGTTTTTTCAGCAGAAAGTAGAGCAAAATCTTCTCTAGATATACAAAACAAGTAAGTACAGTAATAGAAAGAAAAGACCATAAAAACAAAGCAAAAAGTGATATGACTACATTCTACTAATTAAACATCAAGCAGCCAGTTATACTTGTCTTTCACACTCATGGGTAATATTCCTGAATATTTCACTTTTAATACCAAAACGCAAATCCCATTTACATGGATGTGTACTGGATGAGCAGTATCCCAAACCAGTGACATTTGAACTGAAGATGTTCTCAAGATATATTTTAGTTCAAAAGACCTGTTCATAAACTTTTTATTATGGCTTGATATCCTTCTGAGATCATATATTCACATCAACTGGAAGGATGAGCAGAATCCACCATAAAAATAAGTCATTCTTATGACATTTCCTCTTCCTCAAGGAAGAGGAAAACTAAAGGTATCAAGTAATCTTTAGTACGAACCTAACCAAAGTGATTTGAAGTGGAGGACACAAACCTTTGTGAATAACCATGAACTCAAAATCCATCCTTGGCTTGGAAGGAGAAACTGAATGAGTCGTTGTTGAAGAGGACAAAGTAAACACAGAGTAAACGCAGACATTCACCACTCAACATAAAGTCCCAGCATAGAAAGTTTAGTACAACCCTGTGATAATTCCAAGGGATGGTGAAGTAGAAGTGACAGACAACTGCTTTTTCCTCCAACTGGAGGATCAGTAATAATCCTACAGTTACATTTAGAGAATTCTGTGTATTGGGAAAAGGATATGGGAAAAACAGAGGTGAAGGAAGAGACGCAAATACTGAATACTGGAGAACATATGTTACAGTGAAAGTCTTGAGAGATCTCAGATCTGTGTTAGCTGACATGAACAAATATGTAGCAGTAATTCTAGGAAAACAAATACCACCTATAAGTGCCAGCAGAAAACAATGCAACAGCGGCTCAAAGCTGAAGCTGGTCAAATGCAAATGTGGTAAAAGGCACAAATTTTGATACTTCATTTCATGAAATGAGCACTCTTGCTATGAAGATAAATAGTGGATTAAACAAAAACAATTTCCTGCTTCAGAGACAAAATGCAAGGGAGTAACAACACAAAATGTAAAATTTGAGAGTTTAAAATATATGGTCCAATGGCCCATTCTGATTCGAAACCCAGCCCTGCACTGTGAGGAGAAGCACCACGACTGAGCTCCTTGGGCACCGTTTGAAACACAGAGGGAGGGTCCCCTCACTGTCCTGGGAAAGCCACCATGGGATGGAGAGCAGCTGCACTGCCCTCAGCCTCATGTGCCAGGGGCTGGTCATGGTGACTGGGACACAAACTCTGGGGAGTGGTCTCAGGGCTTACCTGCAGCTTGTGGAGCAGCAAACACAGTCCTGCTGTGAGATGGAATGGCAGCTGTACCCCTGGAATGGCAGCTGTACCCCTGGAATGGCAGCTGTACACCTGGAAGAGACAAAGCACATCAGAACAGGGATACAGGACTCGTGCAATAAAGTATCTGAGTTTCACCTGGTATTTCAAAAGGAAACCTGTTTCAAAGAAAGACATAGTGTTATGCCCTGTAACTACAGAATATAAAGACAAAAAAGAGGAAGTTTTTTTTTTTTTTACAAGACTTGATGAACTTTAACAGGTTAACAAATTTAAGGGAATTGTCATATACCTGTAGCTGAAACAACAAATTAAGGTGGTACAACATTTTCTGTCTTGCAGGCCCCACAATCCTTCAGCACATCTCAAACTGGGGGCACTCTGTTGCTGGATGCACATTTAGTTGTGTGCTGAGCTTTGCATGCAAATAAATTCATTATTTTATTACTTATATAAAGTAACCCACTCAATTTCCTAGACTGAATTTTAGCACCTGAAAATTCTTTTTTCTCGTTGTGGATTGCTGGAAAACACATTGAATGAATTAATACACAAAACTTATATTTTTTTCTCATTCATACTAACATCTTCGCAGCAAACACAAAGTTGTGTTTAGCAGAATATATAGGGAAAGTATTAATCTACAATCACACATCTAATACAATAAATACAATACTGAGGGAAAACGCATGGAGCAGAACCACTATGCTGGCAAAAGATATTTAGCTGACACAGTAAGAAGTCCTCTGAGCTGTTTGTAATCAACAGATCATATTTAGTGCCTTCCTTTCATTAGCGTGGAGTTTTTCAAGAAGTGGGGTGAGTTAGCAAACTCTTGTTACACTCAGAGAAAGCACGGGATTTTTAAACGAGGAACTCTTCAGTTTCTGAGAGCTCAATTAGTATTAATTACAAGTTTAAAGAAGCACCACAACATATTCACATTGATAGTATAGGCATATCTACAGCATAATTACTGTCACTTCAATAAGTGCAGTCATGCATACACATCCCCTTCTAGGATCAAAGTGGTGGCATATCCAGTCCAAGCTCCCGCTATCAGAGGCAACCGTGTTTCACATTCCCTTTCATAAATGTATCATTTTCCACCTTGCAAACAGTGAGACATGTATGGAAAAACAAAACCTGACCACTTGATTGGGAGTCTCCTCCAGAACGCTGCTGCTTTGATGGCTAGAAATCGCCTGACTTCCAGTCTGATTTTCTGCCAATTAGTTCTGTCCCAGCATTGTTCTTCAGATTAGATTGCTCTCCTTCGCTCACAATTGTCCTGCTCCCACAGTGTACCTTTTCTCTTGGCCTTTATTTTACTGAAGAGAAATAAAGCTTTTAGTATCCCCACAATAACCTTTCCCTTCCCACTGTTTGTTTTAGTCCCGTTTCTTTCTCTGTTTGCTACACCTAAATTCATGCTTCCTACACCTGGGCACTTGGAACGCTTGGCAGCATTCCTGGGGAGGTTGCTGCGGTGCTTCGCATGGAAGCATTAATAATTTTATTCCATTGCCTGAAAGGTCTAACTTGATACTATTTTAAAGGGCATACATCTTGCTCATGGACATATCAGATCACTGGAGTTGCAGTTATTTTGGATGAAATTCCTCTTACCTAGTTTTAAAAAGCATCTCTGAGCTAGTCACTGCAGGTCCTTTCGAATCAGAGAGACACTTCACAGCATGATTCATCTGATCTATTTTTAGAGATTCTGACTGGATGAAATCTGTTGTGCCCTAGAAATACTCTTCACTGACCATGCCTAAACAAATACCTCAGTTGAAGAGAGCTAGATGGAATCAGCTGAAGAGCTTGTGTTGTGGTTTGTTAATATCGCCAGCTACTTCATTTCCTCTAAAAAATCTTGAGATAGCAGATAATAGCAGCAGCGATCATAACCATGTACATAACTAAGTTTTCAGACTTCATCCTGTTTCTGTTCCCCACAGTCTCTCAGTTGTGAAGCTTTCTCTGGATTATTCATTGATGGTACTTTTGAATCTCGTGTTGAAAATGGCTCTTCTAGTACAATTTTAAAACCCACAGTAACTAGAGGCAGCAAAGTTTCCCCTCAGAAATCAAGTGCTTATGTAATGGTTTGACAGAACTACAGTTTGACAATTGATATTCTAGACTAGCACACGAGAAAGAGGAACAGGTATTTTAAAATATGCTGAATTTTGGTCAATCATAAATAAAAGGACGTAGACTTGGGAAAGTAGGCAGGATGCTTTTTGCCTAATCTCTAGGCAAAAATCTCTATCNTCAAACCTCGTTAACTACATCTGCTAAGCAAAAAGCTTGAAATATTTGAATAGTAAAAGATAAAAATTAAAATTAAAAAAAAGTGCAAATACAGAAATATATATTTCTATCTCCAGTATTTCTATCTCTATATTTCTATCTCTGTATTTCTATTCTCCAATGGAATGATTACAGAATTTTTCTGCACAAAGAACAGATTAAAATCAGAAGGAATTCGATACTTTCCCTCACCTCCAGTGACAAATCAAAGTAGTTACTCTACTATATGATCTCACAGCGGATTAATATTTAAAAATTGACTACTGTTGAATCTTAAGAATTTACTTGAAATCCTCCAAATATAAGCTATAAAAGAGAAAAAAGTGTAACCACTATACCATTTTTTCTTTGCTTTGTGAAGGAAGTGCTAGTACAGATAAAGAGGTTTTGCAGATAAACAGGTTTTGCAGCAAGTAACAGGCTGGACTGAATATCTCAGGAGTTTGATTCGGCCAATACAAAGTCATGAAGGCTTTCTTCACACCTCACCAATCCTGCTTACATACAAGCATTTGAACAATTTTCCATGTGACACAAGTGCTAGGACAAAACTCCTTATGAGGAATTTTCATTTCATGAAAATCACTGTCAGTCAAATTACAGAATATTTGGAAGATTGCTGAACACAAGCACAACAAGCCAAAGTGGAGTTATTCACTAAAGCAGAAGTTATTATGAACATGTGTTATCCTACTTGGTGCTCAGAAACCAAAAATCAGAATAATTCTCAGAAGGGCAAACACTGAACAACCTCACTCCTTGAACCACAATGCCAAAAGGATTAAATTCCAGATAGTTCAGGCTAACAGACAAATTCATGGACAGGATGTCCATAAACAGAAACTAAAGGGTACAGGTAGGATGTCCCCTCTAGCATCACGCATCCAAAAATGATGGATGCCAAGGGACTAGAAGGGAAATGGATTAGCATGCAGACCCAAAATCCCAGTCAGAGCAGGTTCAAAGGGATGTCGTTTCACAAAAATTGGGAACACTTTTTTCAGAATGTAATTTCTGATACTTTTTTAATGGCAGACTATCAACCATCATGTCCCTCATAAAGCAAAAATCATCAGATATTTCATTCTTTATGAAAATTCAATTTTCTTAGGCCAGAATTCTCATAAACATGTTCTTGACAGTGGCATTATTAAGCATATAAACTGATTTTTTCAAAGTTTCTCTTTTCTGAAATGACTGGTCTCGTTTTGCAGTCTAGTATGTGTTCTTTCACATACTGCTAAGCATGAACTTTGGGTGCTTGCTCTAGTTTGCAAAGTACCCTACCCACAAGTGGACAGGCATTACAAGATTTCTTTACAAGTTATTCTTGTCAGTAATGTATAACTTCCAGAGCTCTTCAATAGATACAAATACAAGGCAAGTTTCCACCCCTGATTCTGACACAGGATGTAATAATTCTACCAAAGGCCTATCTGTATATAAAATAATCAATTTTTATTCCTGAAAACTCCCACTTTCATGATTAACTCTTTAGCTAGGGAAGGGAAAAATAAAATATGAAAAAAAACATGAAAAAAGGAAGAGGCAAATGCTGAGCAAAAGGAATGTTTTAAGGAAGAAGAATCATTGTGATAGTCTTCTGAAAATATTAGAAAGGCAAAACCAACCATGTTTTCTACTTGTTTTCCATTGTTTTCTACTCTAGGACAATGCATCTTCTTGCAGACCAGAAAGCAAATCATATTCTGGGCTGCATCAAAAACAATCTGGCCAGCAGGTGACACTTGGCCTCACCAAGAGTAGTCCACACTCATGAGGCCTCGCCTGGAGTATTGTGCCCAGCTCTGTGACTCTCAGAACAACACAGACATGGATTTGTTGGAGAGAGCCCAGACGAGGCCACAAAGATGATCAGAGGGCTGGAGCAACTCTCCTACGAAGACAAGCTGAATCCCTGTACATTGTCAGGGCTGGAGCAGAGAAGGCTTGGGGGAAACTTTACTGGGGCCCTTCAATACTTGAAGAGGTGTAGAAAGCTGGAAGTGACTTTTTACAAGGGCTTGTAATGATAGGACAGGGGGCAGTGAATTTAAGCTAAAAGAGAATACATGAAGATTAGATACTAGGAAGAAATTGTTCACTATGAGAGTGGTGAGACA
>VZTA01027434.1:76674-120391 GCA_013398855.1 Mohoua ochrocephala
CATGGCAGGGGGTTGGAACAAGATCATCTTTACTCTGAGATGAACTCAGTTTGTCAGAGCATGGTGGTAACCATGACAAGGCCGTGAGTTTGATCCCTGTACGGACCATTCACTTTAGGAGTGAACTTGGTGATACTTGTGGGTCCCTTCCAACTCCGAACATTCTGTAATTCTGTGATGTTTCATATCCCCTCCAACCAAAACTGTTCTATGAGTCTGTGGCTGTTTGGCATGACCAGGTCTTTGCAATAAATATTTTTGCCCTGAGATCATATCACTTGTGATTGCGATTTTAACTTAGCCAGGGTCTACACAAGAACAAAGCTGTTATTGCTATTGTTCTGCATGTCTCTGGTAAAGAGCTACCAGAAATTACCAGGTTATTTTGGACTAACATTATTTCAGTAATGCTAAAGCTTCCTTTTCTGTGAACAGGATATAAGCATTAAAGGGACTTCTACTTATCAATAACAGAGGCTCAGAAAATGACAGCCCTGAAAAGAACCTCATACACTTGAGACACTCCTGGAATCAGACTAACTTCCATTACAAAACATCACAGAACTATGACAATGAGTGAGAAAATGTGACTTTCTGGTCATTTCAGAGTTCATTTTACATCTGTTATTTATATTCAATGCATTTGGAAGGAGACTTGAATAAGGGGCAACAACTTAATCAGACTTTCTAAGGCTTTTTGTGGTGGGGATTATGGACCAAGAAGAATACTCAGGAGCCAGAGAGACTTAATTTGTTTTGTATCTTAAATCAAAGCTGATGCAGTCAGTCATTCCCAAGTTCATAACAAAGCAAATCCAAGTACAGTACCAAAAGCAAATAACTTTTGCTGACTTCACTGATCTATCAGGCCTCTTGGTTTTGAGGAAGAAAGTTTAGAGGCTTTCACATGCTACCAAAATTCAAACAACACAGTTTTAAGCTTTGATGATTCTTTGCTCCATGGGCTTCTCCAAGTCCTTGCTCTTAGCAAGTCCCCAGTCCAGTTTGAATATTCTGTGTCATTAAGGTAATGTGGAAAAGGATTATCTGGAGAATAAAATGAAAGGATTTTTGGTGGGGCTTAACCTGGAAGCACTTTTAGAAACACTGGGTTTAAAAGGTGCCTTTTCCTTAAATTTCAGTCTACTGTAATTCATCTTGTATCACCAGACTAAACCCTGGGGTTTCATCTGGGTTTTGCTGCCTTTACTTTATCCAGTTGATTATCAAGATATGCAACATGATAAACTGCTATCCTTGGTTTCAAGGTGATTTACAACACTGTTGCATATCATAAAAAAGTACAGCATCAAAATTGCTTAAAGCCAGAGTGCAAATTGCTTAAAGATGGTCCCAAACTGCAGAACTCTCATCTCCACTGAGCAAGAGGATCATGGTCTCTTTGTCCTGGTTTGGCATCCTATGACGGAGCTGACACTTTTGTTTTATTCAAGTGAGAAATTCAGTCTAAAACTCCCCTAAAATAAACTGGTGACACAGCAAATCTTGCCTAGAGCAAACCATGCAAAATCTTTGTCTGTCTTGTGAAAAAAAAGGAAAGAAATTCATTCTGAAGACAACAGAGGCCTGAATTGCATTGATTATGAAAGAAATTGTGCCTGACAATCCTTTCTATGCAAAACACAGAACTTTCCAACATCCAGGAGGCATCTTCAGCATAAAAAAAACCAACAAAACAAAACAAAAAAAAACCAACAAACCCTTCCCTTCTTAATGTTTTCTACCTCGGTTCAGAGAAGCTGAATTCTATATCACAATGGAGGTTAGAAAACAGTGGTGCTTCTTGAGGCCCTTCAAAGTATTGAAGAAGAGGGATAAGATGTTTAGATGATTTACTCATTCACTTAAATGAATGGCCCAAAAGAGAAAAGTAAAGAGAAATCTCTGGCTCTTGGTCACCAGTGGGTGAAAGGAAGTAAAAGGCCTCAAACTGGCAGCCTGAACTTTATCCTGAATGAACCAGGTGCAAAGTTGGCTCAAGCAACAGCCCAGTGTTTTTTCAGAACCTCAGTATCAGCAACACAAGAGGGACAGGACCATGTGTACTTTGGGGAAAGACATCAACACGTGGTAAAAAACCACCCTACAACAACACCAACAGAAATAAAACTTAATGGTTTCATAATCATGTTTTCATTGCTCATGGAGATGCAACTTTTCCCTTCAACACCAAGTCTTACACATCATTCATTGCACTGCTCTACCCTCAGCTCCTTACAGGAGGAGAGTAATTATTTCAAGAAATTATCATGAATATAATTAAGATCAGATCCTCCCCTTGGTAAACTGTGCAGGCTGCTGTGAATCTAGAAATTATTTTCTTACCAATTACATTAAAATGGACAAGAGGAAAGCCTTCCACTTAAAAAAAATTCTTCCTTCCAATAGCAAATCTCTTTCTTTAAAAAAAAAAATTAAAACGGAATGTTTTATTAGCATGAAAATAATTTCAAGCAGTGTTTGAATATCAAATACAACAGTACTGTCTTTTGCACTGTTTATGCCATACATATGACAGATTATTTAATCTTTTAATTTATCATTGCATTGTCATGAAAATCAAGAGAATTTCACATAGCCTAAATAAAGCTGAAGGCACAACATTTCCACACAGTGCATGAGTCTGTAAACTGCAGTGAGTATATGAAAATGTTTGCTATCATTGACATGCATCTATAGTTCAGCAGGAATATCAAAATGTCTTATTACATCTAACAGCCCGCACAAAAGACCAGCAAACAGATTCTTCTCTTAAGCTAATGGGACTAGCTTAATGGGCATTCTGGAGAAAAGGTACAGCTTGCAATCATGTTAAAGTCCAGCTGAAAACTGAATTAGTATGCAGGGTATAAATTATCCAGAATGAATCCAATTAGTCCAGATCGTGACCATTTTAAGATAATGGGCTTCCTACTTCTTATTGTTAATATTTAATTGCTTATGTTGCATATTTATATTTTCCTATGCATGTTTATATTTTCCTATGCAATTTTGGTGGTTTTTTTTTCTTGGATAATTATGGCCCATAAATGTGCAGGGTAGGCCAAAAACTTTTTTTCAAAAAAGCCTGTTGTTATTTGAGGGCAACTTACAGTTAGTTCACATACATCCTTCCATTTCAAATACACAGTCCTCAGTCTGAAGTTAAACCGTCCTAAAGATCAACGAAAGTTCAGAACACACCCTGAGAAAATACTGCCCTCGATACACTCATAAATATTAATTACATTTATAGGATAGCAGTGCAAATTCTACCAAGTACCACAGGTCCCTGCAGTTATTAAAGAGCAGGAAAAAAATACTGATGGAAATGATGTGAGTAATTATTAATGTTTCTAGAACTTTTAACTCTGTTCCACAGTTCGCCAGATATTTCCCTCCCACTGTCCCCCTCCCCGCCTCCCCCAGTTTTAACAAGAATAGTTGGAATAAAATTAATTTCATGCTGATAATAATAAAAAAAATGCTGTAGCTTGTAATAATACAGACCATCATACAGTAAGTATGTAACAGAAGCTACCAAAGCAAACTCTTTAACAGTAAAATTCTAATAAAATAGTAAGCCATTAAAATTTACAAACAACCACAAACAGTTAAAATGTCACAGAACAGACGTAATAAACACAATTAAAAAACCAGGCACACCTATGCCAAGGCAAATAATTTTAATTTTTCAGGAGGAAATGTAACATGTCGCAGCTAAAGGAATAACAAAGCAAAAAGAAACAAAGTACAAACATAACGATTCTCAAAGGTTAATGGTTACACCACAGGCTTATAGTCACTGATCACATTTTTACTACCTATGCCTGCAGATAATTCTCTTTTTTTTCCCCCTTGAAGGCGGCAGGACTATTATGTGTTGACTTTGTGTGCATTTTCAGTTGTCTTGTCTAGAAGTGCAAATCTCAAAAATTAGCATTGTAGAGCCAAAAAATGAAGAAAAAGAACTGGCAAAATGTTGGAACAAAAAAGTTATTGCAGAGAGACAGAAATTCATTACTTTTATACTCTGTCAAACTTATAATAATATGCACTTGGAAAGAAAAGCAAAATCTTATTTTAAATGGCATTTGCTAAAGCTACGCTAACAAAAGGATTTGTGGCCCTGTCACGAAAAAACATTGACCCTTGACCTTTTTTCAGTTTAGAGAAGGAGAATAGCCAGAATCTTGTGTATCAAACAAATGTTTGTTTTGTTTAAACCTTCTCCCAATTTTCTTAGTTTTCTGCAAAAGCGGAGGGGAAAAAAAAAAAAAAAAAGGACAATAAAAAAAGAAAAGAAGAAGAAACTGCCCCGAACGAAAAGGCTCGATTCAGAAACAGTGCAAGGCTGCTTCTAAACAGTCATGTGACTTTTTTTTTGCTAACAGCCATGTGCTCGCGTATCATTTTACTCTGAAATAACTCTGCGGATTTCAGCTCAACCTGCCTTTGCTTATAATGCATGACATAGCCTGTGAGGGAGCCTGAGAACCGTCCCTCTTCAAAAGCAAGGTTCCCATGCTTGGCCTGTAACCATGGAAGCAGATGCCTTTTTTTGCTTACCCCTGCTTACCTCTTTGCAGCCACGAGCTGCTCCCTATTGTTAAAAGGGGTACGCCTTGATTTTTCTTCGTCGTGACTGAACTTGCCTCTTCTTCAAAGGGCACGATGCTGCAGGTCATTGGTCTAGACTGTTTGCACGGTCCAGAGAACAGCCTTGATGTAACCCTTGCTCCGTCTGTGCCACACCACCAGCCGTGCGACTGCAGACTGTAGGGGGACATCGGAGATCTGTATTTGAAAAGAAGTCCGTCCGATTTTGCCATTGTGCCTTTTCAGTCATCGATCGAATGAATATCGAACCTTCTGTCGTTGCATGTGTGAAATAGATAGCTTAGCAAGCACTTTTGTGCCCAAACCTGTGCAGTGGGCCAAACTCTCTTCCTTTATTCACAAGTATTATTGGTTTTTTTGTAGTGTAGTAATTTCTTAGGAACTTTAATAACAGTGTCTTAATGTTAGACCAGCCTCACAGCAGAATCTCTTTGTTTTAACCTGCTTGATTTAGTACTTAATTTTTAATTTTTTTTTTTTTTTTAAAGGTGCCTTCTCTTTTAGTCATTCCCCGTTGAACATCAGCCCCCTTAAAGCGCAACGGAGGCTGATTTGGGATCGGTACGAACAGCCCAGAATCGTGAGGGGTTTCAGAACAAGGTACCGACTGGAGGTCTGCTGCCAAAAGGCTTTAAAAATAACACAGGAGAAAAACAAACGTGAACTTGGAAAGCTTCCAAGATAAATTCAAAAAGTAAAAAATCCAAAAAAATATTGCTTTTTGTTTGATTGTTAAATACAATAAAGTAGATAGTCTTAAAGAAAAGACATATATTCTAATAGATAAAATAACCTGGCAGCGGTGACTAGAACTCTAAAAGAGTTTATATTCTTTTTTTTCCCTTGATACAAAAAGATAAATAATTTGGAAAATTAGTATCTGATAACATGGATTTTTGCTCTTCTGTACTAGTGCAAAAACATTTTTGGTATTCACAGGTCAACCTTTATTTTTTTAATATTTATTTTATTTTAAAGATGAAACAGTTAAATGTCTGCACCACTGCAACAACTTATGAAAATCATGCTAAATAAACCACTGAGAAAATGTAGCTGAAATGTTCAGTCAAAGAGTTCAACAGAACTCTAGGAATTTCAGGGAGGAGTGAAGAAAAAGATTCTCTAACACCTTCGAATTAAAAAAAAAAACCAAACAGAATTGTAGCTAACGTGGAAAATGATATCGGTCGGTAAGCAAGTTTTTACTCTTCTTTTAATGGAACGGCAAAATCTCTGATCACTGCTCGTCAAAAAACCAGTAATCTAGTGAAAGCCATCAGCACTACTCATTGTACAAGATGCCAGCCTCTACTCTGTTCTAGCAAAATTTGGATTGCATCAAAAGGGCTTATATATTCTTCAGGGTGCCTCTAACCCAGCGCTGCCTGTATATGACATCAGTATATATATTTTTGAGATACCACTATCTCATACTTCAAGGCATACCTATTTTCTCTAATTGCCGCAGGCAAAGGGGAGGTGCACTAAAGAATAAAGAAGGTTATTGTGACAGATGAAACATAATTCACAATGAGTACTCTTTTCATCCAGCCTTAAGTAGCAGAGGATTACTCCAAGCTGAATTTTAGGGGAGTATGTATGATCTGATTTAATAATACGAGGACAGGCCACAAGCTGAAAGGCAATATAAACCAATTATGCTTTTGCTGATTGTTTGTGGGGTTTTGTTGTTGTTGGGGTTTCCCCCCCCCCCCCCACCCCGCCTTTCTCTTTTCTGGAAACAGAAGAAATATTAACATGAAGAGGGGCTGAAGAAACATGGGGAAAAGTAAGAAATGCCGAGAAATAAAAGTTGGGATTTTCTGGAATGGATATTGACAAGTGCTTATTCTGTATTTCTGCTCCATGACACTCAAATGAAATAAGATCATGCCTTTTCTTCAGTAATTATGCGCAGTGAAAGTAGGTAAACTAATTTTGATACACTTACTGAACTTGTCTTGCTTCCGAGAAATTCGTACTCGAGTCTTCAAAAAATGCTGTGTGATGTCAAGTTTAGATGTAGATAACTGTGATAGTAAAATAACTTTCTGCTAAGTGTGTGTACATTGCTTTTCTGAGTCACTGTTTTAATATTTAAACAGTAAAGGGGTATGCTTGCATGAGTATTTTATATGTTTGTTTCCTTATAGCGTGCTTTGGAAAATAAGTGCTTAGCACAAATTACTGTATTGCATTCTGAAAGGTTTCATCTTTTTATAGTTTCAGTTTTCATAAAACAACTCTTTTTGTATGATCTAAAATCGCATTCAGAATGCCTGGACTTTTTAGCTGGTTAAACTGCAGAAACTGCTAAGGTGCTTGGCAAAAAGGAAATAAACAGTGTCCCATTTTGCCTACAGAAATTTTAATTTAGATAAATTACTTTTTTAAGTAATAGGTAACTTTTAAAAATCCATTTTAATGTATTTTTATTAAAGCATTTATTGATCTTCTCAAAGAACATTTCTATAAATTTTGTATAATTTATTATGCAAAATAAAACTATTTTTAGATATGGATTCTGAATGTGTTCTTTGAGTGTTCATCTTTTTTGAAAAATCACAGACAAAAATACCTCAAACAAGCATGAGTTAAATGTTTATTTCCATACATTTTGGATTTTTTTAATTACACAATAACTGCTTGGGAGCAGAGCTAATAAAACTGTGCTTCCAATTGAAAATTAATTATTACTAGGAGTTAGTTTATCTATTTGAGATTTTGGACTGAAATGCAAAACAAAGATTAATTGGAACAGAGTTTCTGTTATTCAGTGCTGCTACATGTCAGACCAGTTCAGACGATTTAACAACTTAACATCTAATGTTCCATAAACAAACAGCAAGGAAACGGCATAAAAACAAGCACACGGAATTATTATTAATTGCATTTTCTAAACCAGAAAAGAACACTGTCATTTTGTCTTTCTAGAGGCTGTTACTGAACTATTCTCTTACATAATATAATTTCATGCCATTCTCAAAAGCAAACATAAAACCAAGGCAAGTATTTCATTGACACCATAAACAATTAGGTGGATTTTGGTGAATAAGCAGCATGCATTAAGCACGCAGCAGTGGTATATTTTAAAGAAAGAATGAGCAGTCAGAAAATGTATAAAATGCACTAAGAAAGCTGCTAGATTGAAGGCATACATTTTAATATTTTAGTTCGCGAGGGGAGCGGCAGCCAAAAGACCATTCTAACCACCTGACAAACAGCAACAAACAACAGCTCTCGAGTCAAAATATTTATTAGGGTGTCATGTCAATGTACAGGCTAGCATATGTGCCAAGGAGAAATTATTCTATTATCTTCAGCTGAGTGAACCAGCAACAATGAATGTACAGATTTGTAAATATACACGGAACTGAGAATGTTCTTTCAAATCACACAACCATTTAATTTTCATTGATCATTTAAAAAAAAAATATCAAAAAGTGTGAAGTACAAGTTACGTTAATTCCTGTGACAATTTTTATCCAAATGTTATTGTTGCCCTGTCACTTTGCACTTGCAATCCATCGTAAAGTTTCTTAGTAAGGAATATATACTTTAGCATTTGTTTCAGGAGTCAAGTGGCATTTTAGCTACACTGAATGACATTAATTTAAGCAATATATCTTCTATTAATAAACTTTAAAAAAAAAGTGTTTATTTTAGGAGCATTCGCATCGGTAGACTTGTTTTCTTCTCTTCAAAATTAGTTTGAAGTAGAATTTATTACTGACATGGCACATAAAACTTTCAGCAAAATTGCAGATGAAGGTTGTCTTTGGAAAAGTAGGGAAAAGAGAGCACAACAGATGACGCCTGTGTGCAACAAAAGAATCTCTTAAGATGAATAATAATGTTTTAATACTGAAACAAAGTGCAAGCACTCATACGATTTACAAATCGAAAGACATATAGTATTACACACTATTTTAATTCTTTTCTGCAAAACATACACCAGGCAGAATGAATATATATATCAAATTCACCACACAGTTTTTAATTGCCAATGTTGAGGTTTTTTTAAAGGAGAAGAGGGAGGCAAAAGGAGCTCTTCCCCTCCCCTGCAAACAGCTTTGATTTTAACCAAATCTAAGTGTGCAGGTACAGTTGTCTCATCCCACAGCCTAGAAAGCTTTAAAAACCTACGACTGAAATTAAGATTTGTAATATTTTGGGAGCTACAAAGAATACAGCAACTCAGGAGACAACACTGGGAATGTAAGAAACCACAGACTTTGATTCTATACGACAAGCTGGATAGGAGTCAAAGCTGCCACATGTGGTGTGAAAAAATGCCACCCCGGTGTGAACAAAGGGTTTAAAATGGAGTCAAAAAGCGTGCAAGCTCAATGTCTAAGCTTTTCCTGTGAATTGTACTGCCACAACCTGCAGGATATCAAGTGGGCTGGGAAGAATAGAGTGCCTTTGGAAGCTACAATGGAGTAGCGGTGGCCGTCGGTGCGTTGGGGTTTCTATTGTTTTGCTCTTCTTGTTTGTGTGGCGCCACAATGCGCTGCTCCACTCCAGCGAGAAATTAAACTCTAAGCACCAAAAATAAAGTCACAAAATTCACCGAGAAACCGATGAATGCACTAACTCGGATCTTGCTTGTTGCAGTCCTGGTTTACAGCTCAATGAGAGAATTTACCAGCTGGACTGGGCATTTTACTGGGGCCCGAACCGCAAACTCACACACTTAAAAGGAAAAAAAAAGAGTAATAGATGTTGCTCATAAATATCTCTACGGCTTTTTACTGAGATAATCTTGGCAATAATATAAACATTTGTTAGGTTTATTTAAATACAAAGAATGTTGCACCTTATTTCAATCAACAGCTTTCCTCCTTTTATTACAACATAAAGCAGTTAATCTGCATATTCAGTTCAGGACCACTATCTTTTAGAAATAATCTATGATAGTGAATGTAGCAGCAATCCAAAAATGTATGGGTCACACACTCACAAAAATGCTATGCTAACCCTGTTCAACAGAGAAGGTACTAAAAATCATAAATATCCTGCCCAGATAAAGGAAAATGCCATGTAGTTGAGGCAAAAGGAATAATAAGAAAGGAAACAGTCAAATATATTTTCCAAAAATATGCGAACAGCAAAAAGTACAAGTTCCTTGAAGAGAAAATAGATTACAGTTACTAGAATTCCTAAACAAAATGAATTAAAATCCAAGAAAGCACATGAGCCAAGCCCGATAAACAGTAGATTTTCTAAGAATTAAAGAAACCTTCCGATTTCCTATATTGCATTTGCATTTTTTATTAAGGATTAGGTCAAAAGCCACTGATTTTTAGTTTATGAATGCAGGTCAAGACAAGAACATTTTTCTATTTACTCTGTGTAACTCTGTATAGAAATCAATCCGTTACTTTCATTACAACCACACAATCAATTCCATTTAAAGTACAATGCAACAGCCAAGTCCAAGGACAATATGGATCGCTGAAAATCCTTCATACCATCCACAGAATTTATTCAGTTTGACTGGGATGATTTTTCTCCTCATTAGTATTCACCAAGCTTTCACAAACAAACTTATCCCGGCTTCACCTGTTTTTAGCCCAAAGCAGAAACCAAAACAAAGCAAACACTAATTTACTGATGCTCCGCCGTTGCGTAAGTATTGCTCTCCAGTAAATAACACAAATTATCTATTAGAGAACAGTTTCATGTGCCTAAGAGACACTAAGCCACGAATATTTCTGCAACTGCAATAAGACAGGACTACATGCTATCTAAACCGTATGACGTCCGCACATGCAGACACATGTGATGAATGTGGATGATGTATTTAAGCGCTCTGTCTCAAACGGCTATTTTTTATCACCTCACAAATACGTGTAAACATGCTCCTCTCATTTTTCTCTCTCTCATAATGCTGGTTTTGAAGTTCCTAGGGGACACAAAGGCAATGTATTTAAAAACCGTAAAATATTATAAATGTCTTTCCCTACGTTCCCAAAGAATTTGCTATGATCATTTGGACAGATGAAATTTTTTTAAAGGTTTTCAATGTTCATAATTACTTTAACATTTCTAGTTCGACATATTAAAATCTAGGCATACTATCAGATTTTAAAATTGTAAAACTCCAAAGAGTACTTTTATTTATGGTAATTTTTATTTATTTTATTTATTCAAGTTTATTTTGCTGGTTTCCTTTTGTTCCCAGCCTACTTTCTCAACTTATTTTCTCCTGCATCTCTAGCATTTGTTGGGGTTTTAAAACATTATTTTATCTTTCTGGCTGCCTGAAACATAAGTCTGTCAAACAAATATGGTAAAAATAACAGAACAGATTGAAAAATGTCCTGTTCAGAGATTTCTGCACAATAAAACCTTATCTTGAATATTCTTAGCATTTGTTCCTTATTTGTTCTTTTATTGATCACTTTGTTCAACTACGTGTCTCCCTCCCCAACAAGATATCAGAAAATGAAAAATGAATCTCGGAATATTGCTCCAGAATGAGCAGCCCGATGTCGACTAACAACGCAGAGGCTGCGCTTCCATGTCCAGCATTTCCTCGGCTTTGATAATTTGAGATATGTAATCTCTGGGTGTTTCTTAGGCTGCTATCTCCTTTTTTTTAATCCAATGTATGTTTTTAAGTCACTCTTAAATTGCTGTCCCTGCCAAGTGGTCATTCAATTAGCAGCCTCCTCTCTTGGGTAGAAGCCAGCACTGCACACACGTACGTACATACGTGTGCACGTACAGGTGGGAAGGAGCCTGTTCTGCCTTGTTATTTCAGCTGAGCCTCAAACTGGGGCTCTTGTGAACCATTGACATTTATCTCTGCCAAACCTCACTGGATGCATTTCAGTCGTAAAGAAAATTGCATAATGCCAAATTTCTTACTCACATATAACAGCATGTAAATAGGCGAAGGGTTCGCGGCACTGCGAGGGGAGAAAGTGTCCTGGCAGACTCGCAGTTATGCCCACTGCAAACCTTAAACAAGCATACATAAACATCTTTTTCCTCTTGTTCAGCTGTGTTTACTTGCCACTGCTTCCCTCCCCTGGCTTCCACCAGCTCATTTTCCCCCCAACTCCTGAACCTGTTTATTTTCTTTCTCCTGCCTATCTGCCAGCAGCAGCGCTGAAGGATCCCCCAAAACCTGCAGCCCCACACACCCTTGTCCCAGAGGCACCCTGAGCGTGTGAGTGGGGCGCAGGACTGAACAGGTTAATTCTGTACGGGCAGGAAGAGGAACGACTCAGGCTTTGAGAGCATGAAGCCGGACAGTTTGGAAGGATTGCATTAAATGTAGGATGTAATATCTGCAAGTGAGATAGCAGGGATACCGTTGGGAGGGAAAAATTCACTTTCCCAGAATGCTCTCCATCTATTCAGACATTAAACAGCTGAAACGTGTGTGCCACAGAGGTTAAGCTTGCCAGCTGAGAGCAGGACACCGAGCCACTCAGCAGCCCTCGCCTCTCCCTCTGACCACCACGCCGGCCTGGGGAGCCGTGACACCAATTTCACCAGCAATCTGCCCCCAGGGGCTATTTTAAGACTGTCCCAGACCCATCTGCAAAGCTGGCCCCAGAGAGCCAGCTCAGGTCTGTTTGAAATGCTACAGAACAGCTATGTAATCCAGTTCAGAGCCTGCAAATAAGCGATATAAGGGATATTTATTTATTATGAGCAGAAAACAATTCAGAGCTTTCCTGACTCAGCTGTGTAAATTGACAAACGAGGCTTTCCCCTGGCTAAAATGCACACTGGACCAGCACAGTAACCACCTCCAAAATCAGCTTCTCCCTCTCAGCAAAGGTCATTTGTTAGGGCAGCTCCTCCTGCCATCTCCCAAAGCCCGCTGGATGGACGTGAGCCTCACAGGCCAGTCCGGGTGACAAGACCAAATGGACAACAGGCAGAGTTACACATGGGGAAAACGGAGTCTGACAGACCTTCTCCAGGATGGAAATGTACCCCCAAGCAGCTGCTTCAGAGCCATTGCCCCTAGATGAAGCTGTCAGAGTGGTAACAACAAACATCAGGGCCCCTGTTGCCCTCAAGAGCTTGGGGGTTACGTCCTTAACCTTTCCCCACCCCCTGAAGAAGATGCCTGGAAAAATCAGTCAGGAAAAGGATGAGGTTAGGAAAATATCACCACCCTCTTCTGCTACAGCCGTTGCTGAGCACTTACTACCACATGGGGTTGTAAAGTCAATTCAATTTTCCCCGTGTGCAAGTGCTGGAGGTCATCACTTGGTACAAGTGCCAAAATTATTTTGATTTCTTGTGACAATATGTTTAATATACGCTTCTTGCCAGTTCAACAGGAACATCTTTGGTGCAAGCACACACTCTACACATCAGCCATCCTGTGGTGCTTAAAAATGAGAGACCAAGTGTAACATAAGAGTATTCTCTGCTTGGAAAGAACTTTTACTGCCTTCCTTAATTTGTAAATCACCTTCTGTGGGTTTATTTTAGTACCTTGATTCTATTTGAACATAGCTTATTATGATTTAATTTCCTCCTTTCTTTTTTTTTAAACAGAGGATGGAAAAGAAAAATAAATCTCTTTTGCTCTCAGCATATAACAATTGATATAATAGACTGAAATGGTTCCTTCTAATCACTTGGGGATTTTTAAGTGCATTTTATTGACATGATAAGCCATTATGAGTCCTTCAGACTTGTTATGGTTTATCATATCAAGGCTTACGGTTTTAAGTAATATTCCTAATATGCATTCACAGCACCCACTCCAACAGCTTTTTTAATCTCAATTAAATACCATTAAAGAAATGTATGGTATCTATGTATAAGTGGCACTAGAAGAGTATTTATATGCTCTAGTGACCAAATAATGTCAGACTGGCTCAATTGCCTTCCACCTCATCCCATACACCCAGAAGTCTTATTGCTCAGTACAAGTCCATATGAAGAGGTAACATTATTCAGTGGAATTAGGGGGGACAAAAGTTTCTGGTGGTGTGTTTTTTGCTAGAGTTTCTTTCTTTCTTTGCTTCATGTTAGTCGATAAAATGAGATCCCTTTTGCCAGTCTCCAGCAGCTGCCTGAGCAGAACTTGAAACCTCTTGATACGTCCCAGAAAAATGGACTTTACCTGTAGTGTCTAGGACAATATTTGTTCTCAAAAAGAAGTAAAACTGAATGTCAAAAGTCACCTGAAAGAGCAAAACTCTGACTGCACAAAGCACAACTGTGCAGCCATCCTGAATGGCCACGTAATTCACCTCTGTCTTCCCCAACCTGTGCTGCAGATTTATAGTCTGCCCCTTTATGTTTTTTTGCACTGCAGACTACTGTTTTTCCCCATTTAATCTTCCTTTTATCTTTACATTCTGACTTCTCCACAGCCCTAGGTCCCCTGCCCTCAGGAGAAAAAAGTGGAAAGCAGCAAAAAGAGAAGTGTTCAAGGCAGAGGTGAGGCAGTCAAAATGAGTATGGCTGTCAAACTGGCCAGACCTTCCATGAGCAAAAGGCAGGGACTCCTGCACTAGGAGCAGCAGGAGAGAGAGCTGTTAGAAGGTTGTAAACCACTTGGAACTTAAGTGTTACGAATTTATGGCAATCGCTCTCTAACTTTGAAATGAAAAAAGTGCAGCTGCTTTAGGAGGTTGAACTGGAGAAGAACACAAAGCAAGACCTACCTAAAAAAGGAGTGGGCAGCCTGGCAAAGCAGGCACCAAATCTGGCCTAAGAACAGACATTAAAACACCCAAAGGCACAGTAGGTTGCCAGTGGCCCACCTTGTCATCTGGTGCTCTCCCATGAGACCCAAGGGCAAAAATCTCGGGAAGGGGTATAAAAATACACCCAAAAGTGCAATATTCTTTGAATTCAAAAGAAACTGGGAGCTGTCACCTTGCACAGAGGCTAGACAGTATTAATCAGCTAATGCTGTTATCATTTTGCCTCTTCAAGCAGAAGTACTCGGCACGCTTACCTCTAATTTAAGGAAGCAAATTACATATACATAAAAGATGAAGAGCACGTGTCATTTAACTAGATATACCAACAGCTGAAACAAAGATATTCATGTTGTAAAACCAAAGGATGCAGATCCAAATTGTACTCGTAGTTATGGCCAGCAAGATGCACCATTCCCTAATCATTTTATGCAAAATAGCCGCAAAAATCACAGTAAGTTTTTCACTGTTGCCAGAAGTTGGCCCACTACTGACATTACCCTCAGTACAGAATGCGGTGCCTCTCCTATAATGGATTTTGAGTTTATGATGCACTCTCAGAATCATTTCAATAAAACCAAGGGCTATCAAATGATTTCATAATCAATTAACACTACAGCTTAATTCCCAGTCTGCTACATCCTTCAGTGCTGCTTGGCCATATAATTGATGTCTAATTTGCCATACCATAAAAACGGCCTTGTTTATTCTCATTCCATTACCAGTAACTAGCTCATTATTCTAATGCACTCTGAAGTATTTTAAAAATAAATGTGAAAGAAAATTTCATTCTATTCTACATCCATTAGTTATCCTTCCAGGTTAAAAACCATGTTGAAATCATTATAGCCCTTTCTCTTTATACATACCAAGTAACTCATTTGTTGCAGAATATGGTCCATTTTTTAGGAAAGCTTGTTGTGGTTAGACAAGAGCAGCAAGACTGGTACATATCAATCCTTGAACAAAGTAAATAATTTTCATTTCATAACTTCCTGCTTTGTTTGGATGGTCCAACATGATAGAAACAGTCCAAAAGTCCCTTCTAAGAAATAATTTTATGTCATTACATCCTTAACATCAATAACTTTATTAAGATACTCCAGAACAAAACCAGCATGCAAGTGCAACTGGAACCACACCAAAAAAAAAAGTTTATAGCAGTCATAAACTACCACAGCAGAAGAAATCCCCTTCACCACCACCACAAGGATGTTAAAGTCCACTTTACTTTTGTGTTTGACAAAAAGTCATGTAGCACCGATCAGTGATAAATGGCTTACCTAAGCAGGTAAAAATTGATCAAACAACTACAAATGTCTCCTCTACTACTTATGGAAGCAACGGGAGATGGAATTATTGAAAATAATTCACTGCCCACTTAAAGTCAGAAAAGATGCGCTCTTGAGTCCCCTAAACAGGGCAGCTGCAGTGCAGCATCTGATTGCATATTTCTACATTCATTCAGCCAACTCTGAATCCAGGCAGAAATCCACAAAGATAAAGTCACTTCCTAGAACCCTGGGCCTTTGGACTACTGTCCTGATCTCATCTAGTCACTTGCTATTTCCTTAGACTGTTAAAGACAGTATTATATAATTATTATTCATGCAATACTCTGCCATTTAGTATTTACTTTCCAGGATGATTTGGTTTCCTAAAGATATATTACTGCTCTTTGATTATATACAGCCATTTCAAAACTCCATGCAAGGGGGGAATTATTTTTTTAGGAAATGAATTACTAATACTCATGTGATTAAACTCAGTGATAAGGTATTACATTCCTGGACCACAAATATTAAATTATATTATAGTATGATAATCTAGAAGCCTCCTACCCACACCTTTTTCATTCATAATTTTTGGACTTACACTGTGAGTCAAGATCTCATACATAAAATTAATTTTAAAAGAGAAATAAGCAACAAAAGAAGCAAAATAGATCAACACTCATAAATCTCTGATTTAAATTTGCCTTCACCAGACCAGGGGACCAGAGCTCTGATATCCATGTCATTTAGAGCACCTGATGATATCTGCATCTGTATTTACACGCTACTATCAAACTTCTGGAACTATCCACAAATATTCTTTCATCGCTATATGGAACGCAACCCCCGCCTTTTCTCAAGGAGTCAAATAAACAGCTTTCAAGTCTGATTGCTACAGACCACCCATTTTGTAAGAAAGAGGTTATTCATCCCATCGTTTTGCATTTAAATATAACTAGTTCAGGATTTTCTGGTTTGTCAAGAAAGAAGATCAACCATCAATTAGACATAACCGTCTAAAGTATACAGAGAAAGAGGAGGAAAGGCCTAAGGAGGCTGAATCTTGGTACCTGAAATAAAGGAAACTAATTGACCCAAGCTCTCCTTTATCTGGAAATGCCCAACAGAACCTCTGTCATCCCTGTAGCTGACCAATACAAATCTTACTGTTAAACAGACTTCAAGTATTTCTTTAATTTGAGAGAATTAATGTACTCTCATATACACAAAGAAACAAACTTAGGACTGCTTTTTTAAGTTGGGCATATTAATTTTTTGCCTCTGCATAAAATAGAATCAGGTATAGATAACACACTAATGTGAAATGGTATTATAATAATGGCCAGAAATGTTGACTATCATCCTATAAACACATATTTGCATACCAGGCACACTAATCTATCCATCCATCCATCTGTCCACCACTCCAAGATATTGGAAAGAAACCTAATGTACATAGTCTGAACAATATGTAAGTCAAGGAAGCACAAAGAACAAAGCACAAAGTTTGGCTCCATATTTTCATTTCTTTGAAAAGGCATAGTCCTTTGTAGTTCAGTTTGTTTTCCACATTTCCTTAGAAGTATTTAGAATATACTTGGAGATAGAAGAAATTTATCCAGTACAACACTAAAATGTGAGGTTTTCAGTAGTGAGGTTTTCAGCAGTGAGGTTTTCAGCAGTGAGCCCCCTGCCCATGATGTGGCAGGGACAGGACAGTCAGGGGATCAGGCCCAGCCAATAAGGGTTTATGAAAGGCAGGTCCTGCTTGACCAACATAGCAGATGAAGGAAAGGCTGTTGATGTTTAATATGATCTGGATGAGAGGATCAAGCACACCCTCAGTCAGTTTGCAGACGACACCAAGTTGGGCAGGAGTGTTCATCTGCTGGAAGGCAGGAAGGCCCTACAGAGGGATCTGGAAAGGCAACTGCATGAGGTTCAACAGGATTGGGGAAAAGTGGCTGGAAAGATTCTTGGTAGAAAAGGACCTGAGCGTGCTGATCAACAGCAGCTGAACGTGAACCCAGGTTTGCCCAGATGGCCAAGAAGCCAATGGCACCTGGCCTGTATCCGTGATCAGCTCCCTGTACTCAACACTGGTGAGGTCACACCTCGAACTCTGTATTCGGTTTTGGGCTCCTCACTGCAAGAAGGGCATTAAGGGCCTGGAGGGTGTCCAGAGAAGGGAACAGAACTGGGGAAGGGTCTGGAGCACAAGTCTGATGAGGAGCAGCTGAGGAACTGGGGGGGGTCATCCTCGAGAAAAGGAGGCTCAGGAGGGACCTTATCATTCTCTACAACTCCCCAAAAGGAGGGTGTAGCCAGGTGGGGGTCGGGCTCCTCTCCCACGTAACAAGCAACAAGATCCAGGGAAATGGCCTCTAATTACGCTAGGGAATGTCTACACTGGATATTAGGAAAAATCTATTCACAAAAACAGTTACCAAGCATTGGAACAGGCTGCCCAGGGAAGTGCTACAGCCACCATCCCTGGATGCATTTAGATGTGTAGATGTGGCATTGAGGGACATGGTTAAGTGGCAGCCTTGGCAGTGCTGGGTTAATGGTTGGACTCAATGATCTTAAAGGTCTTTTCCAACCTAAAGACGCCTATGAGTCTACAACAATATATTTGCCTACCTATCTTAGCAGTTTGGCAGCATCCTAGTCTTAAAAGCAACTCAAATCTCTACTCTCAGCAATTTCAAGGAAAGTGTTCCAATTATGAATATTAAGAACAGAATCTCTTTTTCTTTTTAATTCTCGGAAGATGATCTTGGAGTCTTTGGATTTTGCTTGTAGCATAGCCAAACAGAAAAGCAGAAAAAGTAAAAGGTCACTGATTTTTTTTTTCCCCCTCTACAACTATGAAACTCGCAAGAATAATTTATTTCATTTTGGCAGGATGACACTATTCTGGAAATAAAATCTTCAAAACATAGTCTGAATTTCAGGAAAGCAAACCAATGAAAAAGAGCATACCCAAACACTTTACAACTGCAGAAGCTTCACACCACTTTACAAGCAGGCCACATAGCACAGTGACAGAACTCAAGCCAGAGTGGCAGAAAATTAAATTAAACAGGAAAAAAATATCTCTCTCATCTCCTCCTCAGAGAAGCTTCTGACTAAAGTTCTCATTCTTGACAACAGCTAGGAAACAGCTGTATTTTTCTTCCAGCACTTATCCCCAAATTCCTGCAAAAAGATAACTCTCTTTCCTTTCGTCAGGACTTGGTGAGGTTCAGGCGCCCTTCTGCTCCTGTGTTCCTTGTGAAGTCATGAAATTATTTAGGAGACAGCAGTGCTGTTGGGAAAATGAAATGCAATCCTCTTGAGCAACGGCCATTAAGGTTGCCCGCACTTTTATTTTTAAGTATCTGCTCTTCTGTGAATCAAGCAATCATAAAAGGCATGAGAAAAACTTCCTGATAATTTTGGACACCTCTTCAGAGATTTTTAATATTATTCTTCTACTCACAAAGTTACCCCATGTTCCTCAGGGACTGACATTACACAGCGTAAGAGAATGTAGCAGCTCAAGAAAGATTAAGTACCAAGAACCAAGGAAAGCTCATGCAAGAACATCACGTAATGTTCTGTAAAGACTGCTCTGAATTCAGAAAAAGTCAACTACAAGTTCTCTTCTTTGGAGGAAAATTACAAAAATATTTGATCTTTCTCCAACAGGACAAGCAAGCCTTCATCTCTTTGTCTCCTTCAAGAACAAACAAGGTGTTTGCTGCTCAGGGAAAGGTTTAAATTTTTACTGTGCTCTATTTTTAAATTTTGTTTTTTCTTTGTGGTCCCTCTAAGAGTGATTTCAATATATACAATCGCTAGTCAGCTGGCCACTAACTCCATTTAAAAACAATGCTTAAAGGACTGCCTTCCAAAACTGAAAACTAAAAATTCTTTCTGAGAAGTATACAGGATACTGATCATTAGAAACCATCCTAAGCTCTGCTGAATCACAGAATTGTTTAGGCTGGAAAAGATCTCCAACATCATCGAGTTCAACTTTTGACCGATCACCACCTTGCCAACCAAACCATGAAACTAAGAGCCACGGCCAGTTATTTCTTGAACATCTCCAGGGATGGTGACTCCACCAACTTGGGCAGTTCATTCTCATGTTTAACAACACTTTCCATGAAGACATTCTTCCTGATGTCCAGCCTCAACATCCCCTGGTCCAGCCTGAGGCTGTGTTCTCTTGCCCTTGCCGGGGAGAAGAGACTCTAAACTACAAAGAGCTTCAAGAGCTCCCGTATTACATAAGCAGAAATACACATAATGATGCATAATCTGGGCATGTATCCTTCAAAGTTTTTTCCTTTTAATCAAGCAGATGGACCCTCACAGGAAAATTCTCACCCATTGTAGTAGAACCTAGACTTTATTTACTTATAAAGATAAATGACTTTTCTTGTTTTCAAATTTATTGTCAGCATCTGATGTTTGCTGGAAAGATACGATTCAGATTTTGGAATCCCGAGTGCTAGAAGAGAGCTGCCAAAAAAAACTGGAGAACCTGAAAAAGTCTATCCTGCCTTTTAAATGGGAGATCTTTATTGCAGTTTCCAGAGTGGCCACCTCCTTTAATCAAAATAGCACCACAGTACCATGTTTGTGGAAGAATCATAGAATATGCTGAGTTAGAAGGGATCCATCAGGATCATTGAGTCCAACTCTTGGCCCTGCACAGGACACCGCGAGAGTCCCATCATGTGTCTGAGAGTGTTGTCCAAACTCTGTCAGGCTTGGTGCTGTGACCACTTCCTTGGGAGTCTGTTCCAGTTCCACCACCCTCTCAGTGAAGAACCTTTCTCCAGCCTAACTCATCTTCAGGATGTTCCCTCAGATCCTATCTCTGGTCACCACAGGGAAGAGATCTGTGTCTGCCTCTCCCCGTCATGTCGAAGACCCCAATGAGGTCTCCCCTCGGTCTCCTCCAGGCTGACCAGACCAAGTGCCCTCAGCCACTCCTCATACAGGAAACCCCCCTGACCCTCACCATCCTCATGATCCTCCTTTGGACACTCTCTAAGATCTTAAGGTCTTATATTGTGGCACCCAAAACTGCCCCCAGCACTCGAGGTGAGGCCGCCCCAGAGCAGAGCAGAGTGGAACAATCCCCTCCCTTGCCCGGCTGGTGATGCTGGGCCTGATGCCCCCCAGGACATGGCTGGCCCTCCTCGCTCTCAGGGCATTGCTGACTCATGTTCAACTGGCCATGGACCGGGACCCCCAGGTCCCTTTCCACAGTGTTGGAAACTACAATTTTTCAGAAAAAAGGCATTGCCACATNACTACAATTTTTCAGAAAAAAGGCATTGCCACATGGACTTTCACCTCCCGTTGCTTGCCAACAACTTGGTGCACAGTGTAGAAACACACACTGACCACTGAGAATTAGAGACGTTCTATTAAAAGTGAAATAAAGAGGCAATATTCCTACTAGAATATAAATACATGGAATGGGTACATTGATTATATTTTCCGTAATCACTATTAATGTCCACATAAGCTCAATATGCCTCGGCCGTGTGCGCTGGGAGCCCAGAAACCCCCTGTGGGCTGGGCTGCATCCAAAGCCCCGTGGGCAGCAGGGCAGGGAGGGGATTCTGCCCCTCTGCCCCGCTCTGCTGAGACCCCACCTGCAGTGCTGCATCCAGCCCTGGGGTCCCAGCACAGGAAGGACAGGGACCTGTTGGAGCCAGTCCAGAGGAGGCCACCAAGGTGATCAGAGGGATGGAGCAGCTCTGCTTTGAGGAAAGGCTGAGAGAATTGGGATTATTCAGCCTGGAGAAAAGAAGGCTCCAGGAAGACATTAGAACCCCTTACAATACCCAAAGGGAGCTTACAAAAGGGCTGGAGAGAGGGACTTTTTACAAGGGCGCATAGTAGTAGAAGAAGGAGAATAGTTTTAAGTAGATAGATTTGGATTAGAAGGAAAAATTCTTTATTGTGAGGGTGGTGAGACACTGGAACAAGTTTCCCAGAGAAGCTGTGGATGCCCCATCCCTGGAAGTGTCCAAGGTCAGGTTGGATGGGGCTCTGAGCAACCTGTCTAGTGGAAGGTGTCCCTGCCCATGGCACAGGGGTTGGAACAAGATGATCTTTGAAGTCCCTTCCAACCCAAATCATTCTGATTCTATGACAATACAATGATTGCTAACATGACTTGCTCCACTGCTTCTCTCTATTTCCAATTACCTAGAATTACAAAAACTGATTTTTAGAATTGCACATAAAAAAATCAGTAGGAATAGTTTTGCAATTGTTCCAACCCAAAAACAAGTGAGAGATTTTTTTGTCTTCCTTAAAGCAAGTTAACATGACTGTATTCCTGAATTTACTTCCAAAATCTTGGTAATCACCATTACCACATCTAATCATTATTAGGACTGAATTCATAAAGCATTCCACCTTTATTTATAGATACCTTTCTAGATTAAACTCAGTTTACTCTTCTCTAGCATATGTTTTTTATACCTACCATCTGACATTTTCTGACAATCAGAGTTACTATACGTGTTAAATACTGAACTTCAGGTGGAATAGAAGCATAAACATCATTGATTCCTCTTCAGTTGGAATACTGTCTGTGAAAGACTGTCCAGTTTCTGATTAATGGGGAAGACTACTTAATACTGAAAAATCAAAAGGCAAGGCTAAACAAGGATATTCTACTATCTTTAGTTTACTGGATGAAGTGCAATAAAGAAAAACGATGTTTATTTATTCAACCTTCACGCAGAGATTGAATGAATGCTTGCCATACTCTGGAACCCCATGTTTCATATTCAAGCAGACTCTGAGTACTTTTCTCTTTTTCTCACTTAAAGTGTTCTAATTACCAAATAATGTAACAATACTTTCTGTATTTTAAATATAGACAGACATTCTCTGTATTTTGAAGTGATAAAGGTGAATTCCAGGTGGGAAAAATGTGATTGTCCGCTCCACCAAGAGTTAAACATCAAGAAGGAGTAAAACTCAGGAATCGGAGAATCCCAAAAACAATTCCGAAACAAAAAGTAATTTTTCTTAAACAATACTAATATTTTCTACCCTCATGTTGTAGACAATTACTTGTAAATTCTTGCTACAGCTGATAATAGTCAAAAACATATCTGACTCAGACATTGAGTGACTTACTTTTTTCTGTTTTCAAGCAAGCTGTTTAAAGCTCTGCCTCATGTCTTATATATTTAATCCTAATTCTTTATAAGCACTTGAAAAAGAAAAAAATTGTTGCTCAGACGTTAAACATTGAACCCTAAGATCAGTTCAGAGCAGAACAGAATATGACAAGATTTGATATACTTTAGGGTTCTTTTCTCCTAGATTTGTATACATAATGTCAGCTATAATTTTTCAGGTCTCTTTTAACTCCGTTGCACTGCTAACAGAACTGCAGCTGCTCTTTATTTATTTTTATCCTTTTTTTTTTTTCCCCTGTTCATAACACACAGTCTGTCTGGCTCATTTTCAAGCTATTGAAATATTTCAATTCTAAAAAAAAGTACAATAGGCCATAACCACTTGCGTGCTTATGCTTAGGAAACCTCCCTCCCTCCTCTCCTCAGTCTTCTGTGAATTTCTGAAGTATAGAAACAAAACTGGAAATTCAAGTGGATGTCTTAAAACAAGTTTGTGTTGTTATAGCTTTTCCCTTCTGAGATTAAAATACTGTACAAAACAACCAGTTCTGGTGGCAGTACTTCTGGAACTATGAAATGCAGACATCGACAAAAAGCATGACACTACATGAAACCATCTAACTCAAGTTTTATAAACTTAATGCCTGTTCAGTTTCAGTTCCAAAGACAGCTGTCAGTGCATTGAATTTATCCAAAAGTACACCTCAATGAACTTTCTTCAGGTCAGGGAAAAGAGAAGTTTGTGGTGGAGAAATTGCATTAAAAGTTGCCTTGTAGAGCTTATTAGTAGTGCCTATTTTAGAGACTGGTTGTCTTTCCAAACATTATTTTATATATGGCTGTTAGAACGTGATATACTTCAATGAACCACTGAAAAAATCCAGATGGTCAAATTTTAAAAATCATGGTCAGATTTTACAGTGGCCACAAATTTTTTTAGATTGCTACTGCAAGGCCCCTTAGTCTCCTCCCATAGAGCCACATTATTTTAAAAAATATTTTCTTCTTTTTTTTTAGTACCACAAATATTTTCCCTCCTGCAGTGAAATGAACACTAATTAAAACTGCAAGACATTTTATATGTTACATTATGTGAGCCTGTAAAGCCAGGAAGGAGCAAACTCTCTGGACTGCAGAAGGAAACAGAAACCTGTGCCGAGTCAGGATGTCAAATGAGGAAATCACTTCGACTGCTTGATGTTAAGAAGTTATACCAACAGCACTGGCTGTGAGATTGCCTGTAAAATCTGAGCAACACTATTTGCTTTAAATGCATATGAATATTTTTGATTTCATACCTGAGTGGCAAATGCATGATTTATCAAATGGTCCAGCACTGAAAGGCTCCTCAACAAAGAGGGGATGCTGCACAAACAATGCTGGCTTTGCTACAACATGTTATACCACGATTTAACTTTAATAATAAAAACAATGTTACTTTGAGGGGGGGATAGAAGCATAACAAGGGTCTACCTCTCTGTCTTTTATTAAAAGTAATTTCAAAAGGTACTGGCAATGGAGCAAGTATTCAAGCTGTATATACTCAGTGTGCCCTAGACTTCAAGAATTGCAGTGGGAATTAAATATCCATGATTCACCTAAGCAGCCTCCCCACTCTAGATCAGCCCTCAAAGAGCAGGTCCAACAATTATTCAGAGTCCTGAGTGTACCTATCTTTGCTTTCAGGTAAAAAACTAGCAATGACTGCAAGGGTCTGAGGCCCTTCTTGCATCCTCATGTCTGGGAGGCTGTACTTTGCTCACATGATTCCTTTCCAAGAGTCCTCAACAGACAAGTTATAGATCCCTGGTAGAACTCCTGCACAAAGGGAAGACACTTTATACTCATGGCAGTATAACTGTTGCTGATTGATTTAGCAGAAGCATCCAATTAATAGAACAAAATCAAATTATTCTGAAAAACCTTGGTTCATCTCAGCCCTAACCTCTCATCTGAAATTCTGTAGCTCTGAAAACACAAACCCCAGCTGATATTTGATCTTCAAGCCCATGAATCCAGAAATGAGGCCCATAACTCTGTTGTAGGTTCTACAGAGGACCAAGTAACTCCTGTTAACCTGAGGAACACAGCAATCACAAACAAGCACTCAGAATACTTATCTGAACGAGTAACAGAAGTGTGCTTCCATTTCCAAAATCTTAGCCTTCTCACATGCAAAATGTGGCTTAAATGTTAAATACCTTGAAACTTTATAACCTTAAAACATAATTATTTCTTAGTTAGCAATTAATGCCTTCCACAGTGGTAACTGTGGATTCAACAATGGCAGTTGCAAGGAAAATAGAGTCCTGAACATCAAAGTCCCAAAGCTCTTAGTTAAAATGTGGCTCCTAGGGCTTCTTTGCTCCCCAGGGCAAGAAAAGGGACTTTGGGAGACAGAAAGGCTGTGAAATGTGGAACACTATCAGCAGCCACAGTGGCTGGAAGGCCAGGAATACCAACCCTACACACTGCACATGGCACAGCTCAGTTGGCTCTTTTGTTTTGGTTGGTTGTCTTTCCTTGTTTGTGATAGTTGGAATGGCCAATATACATCTGTGAAGTGCTTTGGTTCTGGTGAACTGGCTTTTGCCCAGGTAACCTCATTTCAGCCGAGAATCCCAAACCTGCCCTGGACATAGGTTTTTGAGTTGCAAACCCTCCCCCTGTAAGTTCCATGGGAACAGAGAACTGGACAGACAGCCCTCCTACCTCCAAACAGAGAAGATGGGAAGGAAAACCAGGAGATGAGATTTATCAAGGCTTTCCACACAATGAACTAAGGAGCCTGGACATCCTAAAGAACATCTGAGGAGCCTGCCCCAAGTCTGATGACAAAAAACATGTCTGGAAATCGCCCATGCATTCTAGGATTGTCTCATTCGCATTTGAGGCAGAAAACTGAGTTAGATTGAAAGCAATTTATTAGTTCTGAAGTTACCACTGTGTGAAGACTGGGCGAGAGGCTCGGCTCTGAAATGATGTAGGTCTGCTTAAGCCCATGGAGCTAATCTCTATGTTTTTGTACTACACTGAAAGAGCTTCTCAATGATTTTTTTTTCCCACCATATTTAAAGTAAACAATGGGCTGAAATGAACAACTCTTATCTTCAGATGTTTATCTGGAATTACTGCCCTACAGCATGCAGGCAACTCTCTTAGGCAAGCCAGTCCTTTCATTTCTGTGTATTAAATTCAGAAGAATCAAGTGTTTATTCATAAACCACAGACAAGATCTGGACAAAAAAAAAAAAACCCAACATTACTTCAACTGCAATGAACAATGTGCTGGACATTTACAGATACTTATTAGCAAGACAACAGAGAATGCTAGCTCTGCTAATATTGCTTTTCAGCATAGCTTTAGAATAATGATTTTTTTAAAAGATAAGTTTGATCTGTAATTCAAATCACACTGTATCTTTGATTTGCTACCCCCTCCTCCCCTCACACTCTCTTTCCTCCTCCCTCCCCCCAAAAAGCTTTATATAGAGTGGCTGGAAAGCAAAGTAGGGATCTATGCAGACACTATCCATCACATTTCTGTCTTAATTGAATGACACCAGAACGAGATCGATAAAATGTAACAAGAGACAGCTTTGCATTTCCACACTCACTTATTCTCCCTCTCTATTACTGCCAGCCATCACCGTGACCAGAAAGCCTAAGTATTGAGTCTGAACGTTGCTGCCAAGCAAGCTGTTAGTGAATAAACTTGTCAGGAAAACAATAAAACTTACAATACTGGGAAAGGCCAAAATGTCAAAAGGCCGCTGCAAGCAGCATTAAATATGCTGCTTTTAAAGCTGAACTATAGAAACATATGAAGAGTTTCTAAATAACATGGGCACTGGCAATTCTTCAGATATTATTCCCCTCATTCCCTCAAGACATGTCTGTGTGCGTGCGTGTGACCGTCTGACATGCAGTTGTCGTGACCTCTTGGCGCAAATCTGCAATTTCAACAATAAACCCACACCAGCTGTGATTTCCCTATGTTCAAGGATTCTGAGATCTCCAATGCATTATTGATAACCTCGTTGCTTGCTAAAAGCAGAGGCTGACGCACTCATAATCCCAGACTTTTCCTGAAAAGGTCCAGCTTCACATACCAATCGATCACGAGAAATAAAATGAAAAAAGCCCATTTCAAAACCAGGCTACACTTTGAGTATTGCATCCATTTCAGCATGCATGCTAAGTAAAAATTTAAGCTTTTTTCAAACTCCTCTTTTTTTTCCTAACCTTCAATTATGATGATCTTTTACTCCTGACCTCGTAAGGGTAATGCTAGATTATCAGGAGCATAATTCAGATGTCAGCTTTGGAGTCACATTTATATTTAAAGCCTACATTGCTGTTGTAGCTAAACTCCCCAAGCAAAACCAGGTATTCTGATAACTAGCAAATGAAGCAGCTAACAGCATTCTAAAAACCCACAACAAAAAAAGGAACAAGCTGCATCAAGTGAACCCAGTAAACAAGATGACTTATAAAGACAGGAAGAGGAAAGAGTTAACAATAGCAAAACTGCACAGGATACAGCTTTAGTTATGCATAATTAGAAAGCTCCTGCAATCTGAAAACACAAGTATCACCAATTTTTCTGGTCTCAGTTTAGTACCTAAAGAAATGCTCAGGCATTGCATCACAGGAAATGTTCTCTTCATGTTTCAAGACAGACTGTCATATTTCAACTTGAAACACAATTAGATACTAAAACAATTGCTGTACAAGTACAAGCACTTCTGCCAGGCATTATTAAAATCCAGCTGATGAGACACTTGGCCTCTTAGCTTCAATACATAATTCTTCATGCCTGGTTGACTGTGTTGCATTGTTTCTTCATTATTACGTCCATGCTCAATCTTTTTTTTTTTTTTTCCCTATCTTTTCTTCATGTACCAACAATCAAATATGGCTGGAGATAGGAGACTGAGACAGTCATGACTTCTCAAAGTAGAAAGATTCCTCAAGTCATCCCTATTTAACAAATTTAAACATGTAACAACTTTAGTTTCAATTCTTTTTTTGGAAAGTATATTTACACAGCAGACCCAAAAGGAACTAATTTTCAATAATATACCAAATTTAAAGCAAAATTACATTAATGATCACTAAATAGGTGGCATTATTAAAAGTATACTGAAAAAAAGTCTGTATATACTTCTCATCTTTTAGAACAGTGTCTAAACCTGAATTATCAATAGAAAAATAAAAGGAATTTTTAAATTTGATGACGGTCTCCTGAGGTTACACTCACCCAGACCAACCAGGACTTATTAAGATTAATATATTTTCCTTAAAAATTACTGCTGGAAAGCCAAAAATAACTAATGTATCATTGAAAACTTCCAATCACAGAAATCAGAGATGAAATACCTTACACATAGAGCCGATAATGCCTTATTAAGATACGGCCAATATTAAATACTAGACATCAAAATCATAGAATTTGCCAAAAAAGCTGGCAACATTTACTGAAGGGAAGTAAGCTGGAAAGTCCTAATGCCACAGTTTCGTGAAAGTAACAACGCCACGACTTCAGGGTGCCTACACAGTCAGTGAGAAAAAAATGGATTCTCTGAAAGGGAAAGTCAAAAGAAGGATGCCCAGACTCTCTTGGAAAAAGCCCAGATTAGGTACTCAATTTGGGTAACTGGAAAGGGATGGTGTGGCTGCCCCTCTGGAGCACTTGCATTGCTGTGAAGAGCAAACAGACCTGGTGCCCACTCTACAAAATCAGGGAAAACATAAAATTTTCCATGTACAAAAGGGCCGCTGCAAAGTAGGGGCTGAGGGCAATAGGCTTCTTCCCCTCCTCTTCCCTTGCTCGCATCATGGACAAGAACCATTGAAAAAAGCTGAAAAAACACACCAAGTACAAACCAGACACCACTTATGACAAGTGCAATATGAATCACTCGAGATAGCTCCCAAAGATGCCAAAGGAAATGGAAGGCAATTCTAAGGAAATTCTAATTTACTTCATTTTCAAGTTACATTTAGAAGATTTGGGATTTCCAAGAACGTTTGCAAATTTCACAGGTTCCCACATGAAGACAGAGCCTTCTCCTCAATCGGTTCCATCCACATGGTAAATTTCTCAGTGGTTTACAATGAAATGTTTCATCAACTGAGTCTGTATTTCATCACAACACAGAAACAAACATAAATTTAATCCCTCATCAACATCAATTTACAGAAGTGTCGTTTTGCTTCCTAGTAACCTACATAAATGCACTCAGCTATCATTCAAAGGTCATCTTTGTCACAAAGACTATCCCCCTCCTCAAAGAACTATCCCTTCCTTTTTGCTGGTGTTCAGGGTGGTTAGCTCAGCACAGCAGCATAAATGGCTGCTCAAATGGCAGCCTAAGACCACATTACTTCAGGCACCGACAAGTGAATTCTGTGGGCAGATTCTCCGGCAAGATTAAATTCACATTTTTATACCACAGACTGTCACTGTTCTGCCTAATTCTAGCGATTCTAGTCATTCTCCTTTCCCTTTTGTCTACTTGTGAGGAGAAGTCATACTGTTTACCTGAGGTTAACTTATTACCTGTGACAAAACTCAAAACACCTCAGTTCAGGACATAAAGTCTCTGCGTAGGCACTGCAAGGGACTTCCTTATTTCCCTCCAGAGGTCAAACTCAGAGCACACAAAAATAGAAGTTTGAAGTCTAGCATTACCATCTTCTTCACATTCGAGCAAAACTAAATGTAAATTTTCTCTCTCCTTTTTCTCAAAAGTTCTTTTTGGGGGGAACACATTATAAAAAATCATGTCAAAAAGAGGTAACAACTTGTTTATAAAATTCAGTGATTCTAAAGATTTATTTAAATAATATCACCACGACAGAAATATTAAAAATATTACTAAATATTCATAAATATATAAATAGAAAAAAATTTAAGCATAACTCATGACAAAAGATGAAAAAGTCACTTCAAGGATTAGTAAATCACAATTTTGAAAACTTTCTGAGTATACCTGGGATTAAAGATAAATAGAACTTTATCAACAATCACAAAGACAATATTTTATCCTTGGTGCAGTCTTCTACCAGTGAAAGATACCATTCTCTCAGTTTAGGAATACAAGGTTAGACAGCAGAGAAATATGTATAATTTGTGAAACTATAAAAGCTTAGAGACTATTTCCTCCTATATTTTGAACACCTTTTGGCTTTTAATAATTTTTACTACTTTATTCTTACAAGGCCACTAGAAGTCCCTTTTAACAGTCATTTTGATATTTAGCTTCACTATTCTAATTTAGCATATGATGTTAAAAATATCAAATTTTGTGACGTATATTCATTACTTTTCTTTTCCTTTAAATTCTTAGAAAACAAACAAATAACACACACAATCTGGTTTCTCCATAGTTCTTGTATAAAAAACTAGAAGTGGCTTTTATTCACTGCATCTATTCTAGACTTTAAAATATTAATGCATCATTAAAATAGTTTAGTTTGGAGAAACATGGATAAATATTGCTCTGTACCAAATACCAGTTACATTAACAGGTGGAAAATATGATGAAGAATTCTGTGGTGTTATTCTAATCCACTGAAAAAGAACATTTTTTGTTGAACACGCTCTAAAATAGCAGGAGAGAGGTAAGGGGGTTTTAACTGATAAAACAAAGCAAAGTCCAGATTTTATAAAGTAACTGCTGGGTAAGTTACTAAGAAGTACTTTGATATGAAAAACTATTGTTTTACCACATGAATCAATTAACATATTATGTTACTAATGTTTCTTTCATATCAAAATGACTTCAAGCTCTTCAGCAAATAACATTTATATTCTTTCAGGAACAATCATGCCAGAAATGTGTTTGTTATCACATTTCTATAAATCATGCCAGAAATTTGTTTGTTGTCACATTTCTATAAGGCAATTATTGCATACACTGAAGAAAAAAGTTTAGCCCAACACATTACCACTAAGAATATTTATGGTGAAGGAGAAATACAGAAGAGGCTTGAACTTAATAATGTAGGGCCATTAATTAGCATCAAATGAAAGAAAAGCAATAAAGCAATTTTGTCACCAATTACTGACAATTTGCCTAAGTACGACCATTAATTTTGGATAATATAAACCCATAAAATTAAGGGACCAAAACTATTTGAATCAATATCTCTTGCTAATCTCTTCCCACTAATTTAAATACTTTCGGGAGTATCAAAATGTTTTAAACTTTTAAGCACGGTAAGAAAAATGGAAAAACATATGGTTATAATTTCCTATCTAAAAGTTGCTAGCTTTTGCTTTGGGGCTATTTTCCTTTTCTTTTGTGGCTGAAAATAAGGAAAACTAGGGCAATTAATATTGTGACTCTTTGGAATTAACGCAGTCAAAACATTTGGGTTTTTACAGTTTTCCTACTGTTTTAGGGAGTTTTCCTAAAAGGAAGCCTGTTTAGGACAGCTAGAAATATCAACGTTTAATAGTTTGATTAAGGAATCTCCAGCACTGACTGAAACTATTAACAATGTACTGACACAATATTAACATCAAGCGGTGACAGGGAGTATGAATTATATTCCTGCACTGGGATACGTTCCCAGCCTTTCCCACCTCCGGCCTCCAAAAGAAATGACAAAGCCCCCAGCAAAGCCCCGTCATCCACCCCCCGGGCTCCGCTGCCCAGCAGAATTCCCGGCAGGCAGCACCGCGCAGCGCCTGCCATTGGCGGAAAGCGGTGGCCCTGCAGATGTGGCCACAGCAGCCTCGCCCCACGTCGTCCCTGTGCCTTGGTAGCACAAGGTCACCCAGCTGCACACAGCATTTAATCGGTACAGCTACTCAGGGCGGCCTCCCGAGCGCTGCCGCGCACAAGAGCCCGGCGCCACTGACGCTCTGCGCCGCTCTCAACGCCAAGCAGGGGCGGTGTGGCCTCAAGACAAAGTTCTGCAGAACTCTCCTAAGGCCGGGGATGACTTTTGTTAATGGACATCCTTTCTGGACTCCCTTTTCCCTCGGCACTTGCCTGCGTCCGCTCTCCAGGAAAGCAAAGCAACCTTTTGATAAACACCGATAGGTATTCGGGAAACAAAACGCACGCGGAACACCTCCGTGTCTCCCAAAAAAAGACCCACCGAGGAAACTTACAGTTTAATCAGCATCCATATCAATTCATAAACCTCGAGTGCTAGAGTACAAATAAACACTCTAAAGGGTTTTAGCTGCAAGGAGATAAGATCTCTCCCTGGGGAGACGGCTAGAAACTGCTCCATTGCCTTTGTGCAGACTACTGGAATGTGCTTGCTTTTCATTTCGGTCTTTGTGTCTGGCACTCAGGCCTCACAGGCAGTGTCTTAAGCCATGCAGGGTCAGGGCAAACAGAGAACTGCATTCATGGACAGATCAAGTTTATGTGAGAATCTGCTCCTCCTGTGCCCTCAATTTCCATTTGAATTGTTAATAAAATCTCAGCCTGAAAGCACATGATCCCATCAGTGGGGAAGTCATGCAGAGAATCCTCTAGCTCAGAAAAACAAAATTTCTTTATCTTTTTCATCCTCCTCCTACATTCGTGGGAATTATGCCATGTAACCCCCCTCCTAAAGTAACCCCCCTCCCCCAGCACAACACCTGATTGCCAGCCCACAGCTTGCACTAAAAAGCAGTGAGGGGAAGGAGAGGAGAAAAAGAAGGGGAAAAGATGCACAGGCAATGCTCAGCAAAATCCACGACCACAATAATCGCACCTTCGTAGCAATTTAAAGACTCCCAGACACCTTCAGGCAAAAGGAAACACAAATATTTCAATTTTTAAGTTAATTCCCAACAGCTGATAACACCAGCTGCAAGACTTTCCCACAGCTTTATGACACTGCATGAACTACAGGGCCACAGAGATAATAAAAGGTCACACATAAAGGAAAGAACAGAGCCATACCCCAATTAACTTGGTCTCCCCATGCAAAAACTGTACAGGAACAAGAGCCGATATTTGCTGCAGGCACCAGACATGCATCTCCTAACCTTGCCACGGTCTAACTGGGCCTCTTGTTTCTTCTGCCTTTGCTCCTTGCAAACTGGTTTAATATTGAACGCTTTTCAGAGGGATGGGCTGATGAACGAAAACATGAATTTCCTGCTTGCCCTTTAAGGTGGGTTAAAGGGGGTGCTAGTAATCAATTACAGAACAAAAAGCAAAAGAGACACAAAAGATTTTACAAACTAGATGTCATAAAGTTTACATGCTGTTTTCTAACCAAAACACTCCCTTTACTCCTTCCTCAAAACTGTTTTTTTTTTCTTTTGAACATACAAAATATAATAGAGTATTAAAGTAAAATCTGTGTGAGATGCAATGACACAGAGATTGATGCAGTTTTCACTTGCTCTTTAGAGCAGCACATCAGCCCCAGAAAAACATAACTGCACTAAATATACAAGGGAATTTAAAATCTTGTGGTTCTCAGTTTCGCGTGCTCCCAAACCTGGCCTCCGCTCCCTCCTTCTCCTCACACCCATTTGGGGAGGATATTTCTGTTTGCAGTAATCACTGGAATGAGGAAAGTTTTAAGGCTGAAGCTGAGTCTCTGGGACCAATCCTGCTCATCATTTCACTCACCAAGGTCTCCTTTTCTGCCTGGCGACCACAAACAACTTTATCCTTGCAGTAAGTACAAACTCCTGGAGAAGCAGATTAGACCTTTGCCTGCCTCTGAACAGTGCTAGTCTGAACCATTACTGCATATTGTTAATCAAAGAATATCATTATTGTGACAGTATCTCATACTCAAAAGATGATTTAAACATAATACAGGTATTTCAAGGTTCTGGAGGCCTGGGGGGTCTCCTGGTTCATAAAGTGGGCTCATAAGTGAGTGGGCTCATAAAACCAGAATCCATCATCTGTAATATTCCTATCAATAAAAGATATATCACAGCAGGTGTTGAGGATGGACATTGCTATTACATGATGAAACTGGTTTTGTTCTAGTCTAGATTTTACATATTTTTAGCTAGGGTTGGTGGAATTGCTCCTTGGGAAATACAGCCAATGGACAGAGCCCTTAAATCTGTTCGCCAGGTGCCTGCAAATAGGTCACGGGTGTTATTAATTACTTCGTTAGCCACAAGTCCTTGAGCAGTGTATGCAAACATATTTGACCCCGTGACACAATTTTTAACTGACCGATAGGAACAATCACTATTCGTTATTCGCGATGCGTGACTGGTCACTCAAAGCACAAAACTGTGCTCTTTTCCTGGCTGGGGAGAAAAGAAGGCCTTTTCTGTTGGTTAATTCTCCACAAATGCTTGCAACTGCCTCAGGAGTCAGTTAAAATGCTTTGTTCAAATGGGACTTCCTAGCAAATACTTGTTGCAGGTTGTTTTCCCCCCCCCACAATCTCGTGGCTACAACTTCACGCTGTGAATCCCTGGAGAGCTGCAGGGGGAACAGAGGATGAGCTTCCTTACCCCAACATATGCACACTCACAGAACACACCAAATGCCATGTGGAATCTACAACTCCAACACATCACCCACCCATGTGACAGGATGTTTACAGGCCTTCTTGCCGGAATGACGGCTTCCTTTTTTACCTGACTATGAACTGAGAGAACTTCCCTTCTGGTTTTTGGTTTTTGTTTTTTTTGTTTTTTTGTACAGTCACCCTCTCCTCATTCAAATACTTCCTTAAAACTCCTTTCTCTTTTTGATAGTTTATCGATGCTTGCTCATATTTTATGGATACACTGAAAGCTGCCATATCACACCACTAAATACAACAAGTGAGAGCAACTGCAGAGCAGAAGAACGTCCTTTCATTAAATACAGACCAAAACTGCAATTCAGTGTGCATGTGGGTACAGGGAGGAGGAGAACATCCTAGGAGGAAGTTGCATAAAAATTATGCATCGTTTATATACAACTCAGAGCTAAAATCTGTTGTCTTTATCCAATTTGAAATGAAAAAATTGACAGTTCTAATAAGCTTTTGCCATAAAATAAAGCTAAGAGGAAAGGCGTAGAAAAAAGTGGCAGAAAATTAACCACATCCTATAAAAACAAGTCAGGTCTACTAAATTTTTGGCTCCACAAAACAATCTGTTAAAATTCTCACTTATTTTCTCCCAAGAGATTAAATTATCCATTTTGCATGGGCAATCATGAAAAATGTTAAATTTTTCACAGTAGAATTCAGCAAATTAACTCACACCTTGCAAGATCTAGCTGAATGCCCTAACTAAACAGCAAGCTTTCTCCAATATCTTCCTATTTCCTACATTACCTTACATGTACATTCTCTATAGATATAGTAGGTATTCCCTACATGACTATCTGTGAACTTTAAAAGTTACAAATACTGAGGTGGGTTGGTTCCTTTTCTTTTTTTTTTAAATGTAAGAGAGCACTCTAAATGTCTATATTAATAATGTACTAGAATTAAATTATTAGAGTTAACAGATTTATTTTTACAGGAGTTTGATATCGGTATCAAAGCAATTAACTTTGGTACTTCATGAATCATTAAAATGTATTCTATAAAACAGTGAGCTGTACAACAGGTAAACCCCAATAAAACATCAACAAAATATGGCTTATCCACTAGTTTTAAATAATGTACTGGTAATATTCCAATAATGTTCTCTAAAATTAACATTGGCTGCTGCTTTGTCAGCTAGCAAGCTGATAAACAAAACACATCCCTACTTTAGGAGCAGAATGTAACCAAAGCACACACACAGTCAACAGACTTTGTCTTTCAACAAAATCTAAAGCACTAAACAAATATACACAGAAACAACAATGCTACCTAACTCCTCTCTTCTTAAAACACACTTTTTCCTGTCTTGAGTGTATGCAGAAGCAAATTAGACTTTACATGAAGTGGGTGTGAATTTTCATGAGTTTTAGAAAGCTGATCATTTGGTAGCAACAAAGCCAGAGCCACCTATGTGGCTCAGGCCATCCTGATCTTGGCCACTGTGGCCCCTTGTGGACTTGTCCTTCCACGGTTTTGCCACCTGAGCCAGACCCTACAGTGCACAGGGGATGCGAACAGTGGGACCGAGGACGTGGATTCAAAATACTAATTGACATCAGTTTGAACACATCTCTTGAAATGAGAGTACAGACTTAGTTAAATCCCACTTTCACCTTCCCTCTGGTGACGGTGTATCTTTGAATAACAAAACCATAGCTAGGCAAACTTTTTTATTAAAAAAAAATCATATAAAATATTTTTTAATTGGAGAAATAACATCCACATTTCTTTGAGTTCTGTCAGTAAAAACACAATCTAACTTTTGCTTTAAAAATGGTGTTGATGAAAACATGAACATTTGAAAATACTTATCAAAATTTACACTAATGGCATTCAAAATAGATGTTAGTAGGGTTTATTTTCCTATAAATATTTTACTTAACTTTCTGTATAAAGATGGTGGGAAATGATGTGCCTATTAGTTCCCTACAAAAAAGGGAATGTGTACACAAATGTTCACCAGCAAATACAACAGATTTTTTTTTTTCTAGAAGGTTTAAATATGTTTAAAATCTGAGATATTGTTTTATTAATTCTAGAAAATACTTAGAGGACTGCCTGTGGTAAAAATCTGGGAAAAACCAATAGCGATGCATCTGTGGAGCAACCAGTCACCATCCTACCCTGCACATTTTCTTCTGTGAGCTCAAACACTGTGAGCCAGCCTGAAGCTGCAGAAGTATAAACCAACAAAACCCAATGAAACAAAGTGAGAAAGCAAAATACCAGTGTTACTCCTCCCTGTTCTCCATGTCAGCGGCAGGACTGCCCAGGGTGGGAGAGCAAGGGAGGGCAAACAAGTTCATGAGCCCCACTGCATCTAAAGGATAGATGCAGAATTTATTCATAAATTGAGCCTCTCTACTCCACCATATGATCAAAATTCAGTATCTTTATTTCAGTGGTGATGTCCAGTATTTCTAATGTAACTGGAATCTTCATCTGATATGACTTAAGTCTGGTTTAAAAACGTGAGCTTTCAGGGATAAATGCAACAAACAGTTTCATTGCCTTTTTCACTCTCTCTGTTGACGTTGCCCCTCCTCTGTTGGGGATGGTGAGGCCCCGCACCTGTAATGTATCAGTTGTGTTTGCACTGCAAACAATGGCCTGGGCCCTGCTAGCATTTCCCTGATTTGCCTTAATCTATCCAGCGTGGATGGCTGAGGCAACCAAGACAGAGATGCACCTGTGGCTTGTGGTCCCTGTGCTGACAGAGTCCCAGGCACACCTTAATTGTGTTCCCACAATTCTCCAACTCAGCTAGGTGCAGCAGGCCACGAACTTGCTACCTATGGTGTTGGATTCGCTCCTTTTTCATAAACTGTTCCCTTTCAGAACAATTAATAAAGCCCAACACACTGTCTCTTTCAAGTCACACACTCCTCTATGTTTCCAATAACACGGCAGTATATTTTCCTTTAGGTTTGGAGAAAAAACGTGCCAAAAAAAAAAGAACTAAATCAGAAATCTAGGTTTACTTCAGACATCTAGTAAGTACTTATTTAAATTTATTACATACCTATTTATCCATGAAGATCTGGAGCTTGTTGAAGACCAAAGAGCTTGGAAGGTTTAACTTTGAAAGATACACATCTGGTGCATGGTAATTTCCCACTGTCAGAGGTCCTGTGTGATTTTTAACTTCTGCTATGCTGACCAAGCAAAATTAAAAGATCTGCCACAGTGTAAGAAAACATCCTCAATAGTTGAGTATTCCCCCATTTTTAAAGCTCTTCTCAAGTGCAAGGCAGTTCTGCACTTTCTGCAATTTATTACATGAAATAATTTCAAATGGGTATTAAATTTCCTCAAAATTATCAGCTCAAATCAATATACATTTACAGTGAACAGTGGCAGGCCTGCAGTAGGAGAAGGATGAACAGCAAAGCTGACTGCAGAGTATGAAAGAGAAGCATGGGGTAGTTGAGTGATTATCATCTGAGACAGCTGATGCAGCAAGAGGTGAGGAGATTACTGCGAAACTGGGTCTTGTAACACCTGATGGTCTTCAGAAATTTAGGTGATTATGGTGGGTGCTCAACTCAGAAGGGATGATTTGCTGCAGTAAAATATTAGAGAACTCTGTTTTTCCCATCTAGAGGAATACTAAAACCTAATGTAGGAAACAGCAACCTCTGGAAACGTACTTCAGGCTTATTCCCTCTGGACGCTGCTCTATGGCCAGCCTGTGTCCAGATCTGTCCCGTGTCAGCAGCACCACAGCAGCCACTACCAGTTTAAGGGATTGGTTCCCACTCCCCTGTGCAGGTCCCTGGAGGTGACAAAATCCTGCCAAGCTACAGGGATGCTTATCTGTATAGCCAAACACATGATCCCGGGAAGCTTTATGTCACAGGGTTCGTTAAGGTTACTGACAGGGATCGGCTTCGTTATGCATCTTTGGGGATGTTTTCAGGAATCTCTTCTCATGAAGCACCTCAAGGAATTTCTGTGGTAGCAGAAATTCTACATACCCGGGATTAAGACAATAGTGAGTGAAGTTAGCACACCTAATCAAAATTGTACTCAAAAGGTACAGCAGGAAACAAGATTAGGTGATAAATCACCTCTTATTGCAAATTTTAGAAAAAGAAATGAAAGAAAGGAGAAAAAGATTCAATAAAGTGGTCCAGCTAGCTAAAAGCTTGAGCAAACAGGAGTGATAGCCCAAGAAATGGTTGCATCCAAAATGCATGAGTCAAAAGGGGCATAAATCAAGGAAGTTAAAGTAAATAAATGGGACTAAAAGTACATAAGACTTTAAAATTAAATCAGAAAATCATGTGTTTAATTCTGAAGGGAACAGTGTGTGCCAGAGTATTGAGTTATACATTGCTGTATTGAAGAGTAGGTCAAGATCTTATCAGCTCTATTATGAGGAATGTCAATAAAAGGCTGTGCAATGATAAAATGTTTAATTAAAAATGAACATTGTGCAACAGATGAACTCTTTGTATTATACAGAAAAAGGAGTCAAATGTATTGTGTTCTCCTAGTTACAAATTGCACTGAATCATTTTCCCTCCATCAAACATTCTTATCACTATGAAATCTTGTAAAAAAAAAGTGGATTTACTTATACTACGTTCTTTACAAATTAGTGTAAGACTATAGCTGCAGGATACTTCAAATACTTGAGCATCTGGGACAACTGTGAGAAGAATACGAGGGTCTTGTTTTCTTGGTACTCTTTCAGGTGAATAAGTGGTTTGCTTTGGTAAGTGAATTAACCAAGCAAAATGTTAATACTGATTCAGTGAGTTGATCCAAAAGTAACAGGAACTAGCAAAATTGAATATTTTGGTTCATTACTTATATAATATACGTGTACTCAACACGACTGCCCTAAACATCTCTCACAGTTCAGTAGAGAAGGTGACAAACGATGACACCAGGAAGAGCACGGGGCACTAAATGCAGCAACACCCATGGCAGACAGACATCGTGTTTCCTCCCCAGTGAAAATACCTCAACCCCATCCCCTCTGCAACGTTAATCATGTCACTCACGAGGCAGTGCCAGATCCAGGACACTTATCTATGAGAGTAAAGGCAAAGGGATTCAAGGATGAAAACATGGGTTTTACACAGTTTTAAAGGAATGATGCAAAATGCAGGGAGCATAAGGTGGTAAATTAGCACCACAGAACTAGGCAATAAATGGCTTAATACTTTCATGGCCTTCCTTCCTGGCATAACTTTGTGTCACAAAGCATAACAGGACATTCATGTGGACACTTGGGCCTGAACATGCAGAAGAGAAGATTTTTAAAATCTCTACCACTCAGCTTCAAGCCCCCAACAGAGACACTTGAGCATAGGGATGCATATGGACACATACACTGCATAAACTGTGTACTTCTTAAAACGCAGCCCATACTGGGAGGGATTTCTAATGAAAAACATTGTAAAATTCCTAAAACGAGGTACACCAATAGAATGAAACTTCCATTAGGAGCCGATGAACCTGAGATACTGAAACAGATAAATTAGACATCAGATGAGAACACACTCAGCATGTCAGATCTATCCTTTTTTCAAAAGCAATTAATACTTGCGTTAAGAAAATATCTCAGAGTCAGAAATAGCTTTGGTGTAGCATTCATGTTTTTGACAATCAAAATTTAGCATCATATGTCAATTCACAACAATTTTAATATACTCTTATGCCTGCTCTATACGATAAGTGGAATACACTAGAGCAAAGAGCTCCACTGAGCAGCTGATGGAAAAGAAATATCATGTAGAAAATAAGAACTCTGGTGCCCTTCCGTCAAAGGATTTGCAAGTCATGAATGACCTGTGGACAGTACATGCTCCAGCTGTGGGATCATGAAAGGGTCTATGACTAAAGCAAGAATAATACTAAACTACATCTTTTCACCCATGGACAAAGATAAGCTTATCAAATCCAAACTGTTAGTAAGGGGAAAATCCACAATATGCTCAAGGAAAGAATTTGAATTCATAGAAACTGATGATATTAAAGAGCTATTAAGTGATCTAGTCTTTCCTCTCAGAGTTAAGCCTTGTTTCTTGCAGTTTTTGTGTAATATTATGTTACCTGTAGGATTGCCACCCTATTCTTTGGTAAATTGTTCTGAAGTCCTTTCTCTTTTCATCAGCTACTGCTTCCTGAGATTCAGTCTATAATTACCCATAAAAATACTGTCATATTTAAGGATAGAAAAATATAGGTATAGAAACATGTTTTCCTTTGAGCATAGGATATCCCAAATCAAGTACAAATAAACTTCAATAAGAGAAAATTATTACCTAAGGAGCAGATTTGGTAGCAATATTAAAAACTAAGTCCTCAGAGGAGGTCTAGTTAGGGGCATGAATAGAACAAATCTTTCACCAGGAGCCAGTAGAGATTCTCAGGGTCATGGCCTAGTTGAAATTAAGAGAAAAACTCCTACTGATTTCAATGGGGCCAGGATATGGTCCCCATATTTTATCCATAGCATATCATCACAGATGTAAACTACAAATGAAGCATCATGAGGTGAGGTGCCTATAATTCCTAATGTTTTCATCCACTGTAATAGCCAAGACCTCTCCCTGAACTCCAACGGAGGCAAATTAGTTCCACATGTCAGATAGCGACCGTAATATTTTCCCTTGCACTGGGTACACAATGAGGGGGTGCAGTACAGCACAGAGCAATTAATACATTTCTTTTTGTGAAATAATGCATGACAAAACAACTCAGAAAAGATGTCACTCACTCGAAGGTGGTGAGTTGCTAGCTCATGAAGAGTGTAAGTAGGAAAAGCAATCAATGGAAAATGAGATAAATTAAGCCCTCCTTACTGTCCAACACCTTCCTAGCTGTTGCTTTACTTGCTTCACTTCAACCCTTCTTTCCTTGCAGGTCCCCAGGCACCCCCCCCACTTCCAACATCACTCCTGAATCTGGGACTAGAATCTATCACAATCCAAACTGAACAAGTTTTTACAGCTTCTTGAAAGAGAAATCTAACATATAGGATAGGGCTGCTAAGCATAGGCAACTCATGCATTTTGCATACCCTACAGTATTCTGCCAAGGGCTCAGCTGCCATTCCAGATGGCTGTGGGTCTACTGCATGTTTTGTGTCATATTTACCAGTCCCATGTTTAAGTAACAAACTCTCACCTCGATATGTCTTTTAACACCAGTGAGAAAATAGCAAAGGAGAACCAAGGCCGTTAGGCAGTACCTATTCATTGTACTGCACTTTGACCAGAGATTATGTCTAATAATAACAATAATAATAATAATAATAATATCATGGCCAATATGCAAACCTTCCTCTAATCACTCTCCTGAAACCATTCTGTTAGGAAATAATCTTGGCTGTGGAAGGCTAAGTAAGATTGCTCTTTCTGGTGACACCTGCACAGGGTCTACAGCCTATACCTGTAGTCACAGGTAACAGTCACAACAGCCCAAGAATGCTTTGGAACAAAACTGTGACACCAATGAAAGCCCATGGAACGCTGTAGCCCACTACAACACCTGGCCTCATGAATAACTCTGTTGGGTAAATACCAACACAGAGGAAGCCACCAAAACCAATGACAAGTCAAGGTGAAGTCAGACTGGGAATATCTGTCTGGCTTCACTTATTAAACAGAAAAGCAGCTATGAAGAACTTCATCAGGCCTTGTGGAAAAGAATGAAACCTACCTTATTCCAAGAAGCTGCTCCCCTTTGCCAGTACTACTCAGTGCTGCGTGGGGCATCGCTCAGAGTGGAGCATCACAGCAGACAGAAGGTGAAATCTATGGAAAATACTGCTTTCCAGTCCTGTAAAATAAAAACAAATCACAGTTCTTTCAGAAACAAAGACCTGCAAAAACACTGCACTGTATAGTTCCAAGATTATCTTAATTCAAGTCATCCTTGTTAAGTTCGATGTTCCACAAGGAAGAAAAAATAATTAGAAAAACAACAATAAAAACAAATGGAGAAATAAACAAAACCCTTCCCCCCTCCTCAAGCTGGCAAAATTAACTTGACTTCTAGAGTTCAAACTATGTTTTTATGGCTTTTATTTATAAATAGAATAAAGTGCCTTTTTTGAAAAACTGATTTTCACCATTTAGAATCAGAGAGTTTATAACAGTTTAGAAGTAAAGAGTAAAGAGAAGATTTCTAAGTTTTCATGTATTTGCCAAGTATCCAGTATACAACAGAATGTTGACTACCATGATGACAGTTTCAAAATATCCCACAGAACCATTTATGATGGAAAACTAATCACCACTTTGTCAACTAGACCATGGCACTGGGTGCCACGTCCAGTTGCACCTTGAACACCTCAAGGGATGGTGACTCCACCACCTAGTTGTAGAAGGGTGAAGATAAGCACTGCAGAATTAGACAAAAGTGAAGTAAAGAGATCTATTTCAGTCAAACTGATGGTCATATAACTGGAATTTCATTAATTTTTCTGATAATGCATTAACCGAAGTGGAAACAGACTTCTGCTCCTAAATCCATGCAGACTTGTATACAATCAACATGAACACACAGAGAAAGGGAAACTGGAGAGAGAGGGAGGAGCTGATTATTGTAGTGCAAGCTGAGAGCACAAGAAATACAATCCCAATTTAAGAAAAAATATACAAAATGTATAAACATTATCTTCAGGCATCCTCGTTTCAAAAGGTTTTGAGCTAAATTTAAGACAGTTTGTAAATGTATAGCATCAATGGAGTGACAATCACGCTTACAAGAGACTAATTTAATACTTTATTGTAGTAAGCACAAATGACTTCATATGTCTCTTACCCTCTTAGTCTGGAATAGCAGAACCCCACTAGCACTCTGTTTTAATTAAAAGTATGCAGACCACAGTTAAACGATATCATTTTAAGACAAGAAGAAAATATTTTGCAACAGTGTCTTTCTGAGTTTGAAGTTCTTTCCATGAGTGAAGACTGAAAAGAAATATTTTCCAATAATCTATTTTAAGAAGAAGTTTGTGAACCAGGTGCTAGAATAGAAATAAAATATTTTTCCTTATAATTGATGTATCTGAGATTAAATAATCATTCCTAGAAGATAAATTTCTTTTTCAGTTGAAAGTAATACATGTTTTAGGCATGCACAAATACAAAGCAAATGATCCCAATATAATATAAATCCCTTTCATGAATCTCAAATGTTGAATTATCACAGAATCATAGAATGGCCTGGGTTGGAAAGGGATGTTAATGATCATCTCGTTCCAATTCCCCATCATAGGAAAGGACAACTTCCACTAGACCAGATTGCTCAGAGCCCCATCCAACCTGCCCTGAACACTTCCAGGGGTGGGGTAGTCACAGCTTCTCTGGGGCAGCCTGTGCCAGTGCCTCACCACTCTCACTGTAAAGAATTTCTTCCTAATCTCTAATCTAAAACTGTTCTCTGTCAGCTTGAACACATTCCCCCTTGT
>VZTA01027435.1:355-11274 GCA_013398855.1 Mohoua ochrocephala
AGGCAGTCAGCTGGAAAGGCTTTCCCACCCTTTCTCTTTTACTGTCTTGTAAGCCCATTTCTCTTTCCATAGTGAAGTGATCTCTTCTGATTTTGCTGCCTATTTTGCATTTATCTCATCTATACAACATGTTTGACTTCAGAGGAGTTCGGCATCTGTAATATTTGACTTAGGTAAATGTGAGGTATCAGTACCTGCATTATAAAATGTTTTTAACCTGGAAATGAGTATATCTTCCAGTTTTGGAGATGTGTAAGTACACCCAAATTTCCATACAGCACTTTATGTTGAAGATAATACAGAATTATGAAAATACTGTGTTATTAGTGAATAAATACTGTTTAGTTTATTTTTATCCACATTGGTTTCTGCCCCTTTTTATTTCTATGGCAGTGTTGTAATGCTGGATTTATTTGTTTGTTTGTTTGTTTAGGTGTAAAAGCATTTAACAGCACTGTTCCTATTTGGAAAGACTGCTGAATAGAAAAATAACTTCTGAAAAATTAGATATTTTCTGGTACATCAGTCTGTCTAGTGTCTTTCTAGAGCAAGTGTGCTGCTATCTTTCTTCAGCTATTCCAAAAAATACTAAAGACCTTTTATTCGTTCAGCATCTTCCTTATTGCTTTTTAAATTATTTTTAACTCTCTCTGTGATACTTAATGAGCTTTCAATGTTAACTAGCCTTTTTAGGCTAGCAAAGATTTGAGAGTTTGTGGTGTTTTCATAGCAGGATTTTTTTCCTGTCACTTTTGGAATGGCACCACTTACATTGTCTATAGGCATGCCACTATTGTGGGGGAAGAACGGGTAAAGGCATCCATAAGCATGGAATTTTTCTTTAACTCCAGAAACTTTGGCTTCCTTCCTAAGATATTTCTGTGTTCATGCCAATAAAGCAACTAATAAGGGAAAAAATATTTCACAGATGGAAAATGCAAAAACAACTAGTGCCAATATCAGCCTGGGTAGTAATGACTGGTTAGGTCTCATGGCAACAAGGTTTGTTGCAGTCTCTGTAAGAGCAGTTCTCTCCCACCTTCTGCCTTCCAGAAAGAGGCATAGGAGTTCTCAGGATTTATTCCCTACTCTTTGTTTATATCCGACTGCTTAAAGAAGGTCTAGCATTGTATCCATTGTTCTCCTTAAAGAAGATGAGCGTCCCTTTAGGCAATTTACCCCACTGCTTAATCAACCACATCATTTTCCAGCTGTAAACTGAATTCCCGGTCTTTCTAGTACCTGTTGGACTGTGATTGAAGAGGGGACTGGGTTGCCATAGACATACAGCAAAGTACCATGTAGCAATCAAGTTCCCAAACTGATCTGGCCTTTTTCAGTAACATGTTATATTCAGAGCTGCCTTTCTTTGTATCAGTAGTGGTATGGCAGGTTTATGCTAGAATAATAATAATCACATACCAATCAGTGTGCTTAAATCATAGTAGCAAGGCTGATAAAAAATCCAAAAGGGAAATCATCTAAAAAATCTATATCAAATCTGAAGGCAGATCCTCCTTGCAGATTGGAGAAAATTCTACTCGTTGCTCAATGTATGCTGTTCTGTATCTGAAAAAATGAAATTCTGAGTTATGTCACTCCCTTTTTTTTTTGTTTGTTTTTAACAAAAAGGTACAGTGACAAGATTTCTTTTCAAAATAATTTGAAGGTACTGTCTTCTGTAAATGAAGCAACTTAAGGCTGTTGACGTTATTCTTTTTTTACTGTCTGTATTTTATGTGTCCTCTTTTGTCTCTCCTGTGTTTTTAGATCAGATGATAAGAAGAGCACCAACTGGAAGCAGTTTCCTAAAAAGCCATGTAAAAGTCTTCTCGGCACCTTAAAGAAACTGCACCCGCAGCTGGCAGCAGGTGAAATAAAGAAAATAAAATTAATTTTAATTAGTATATAGATGTAATTCCTTCAATGGAAGTGTGAGTCATTTTTTTAGAATTTTTTTTTATGTGATTTCTAAGAATTTAATCTCTTTTTTTAGCCTTCACTCATGGTCATGTCGAGCCTCTCATCCACTAGCACCCCCAAGTCCTTCTTTGCAGAGATCTGTTCATCCCCCAGCCTGTGTTGATACTGGAGGTTTCCCCAGCTCAGGGTGCAGCACCTTGCACTTGGTCTTGTTAAATCTCATGAGATGCCATGGGCCCACTACTTGAGGTTGTTCAAATCCCTCTGGATGGCATCCTATTCCTCAGCCATGTCAACAGCATCGCTCATCTCGGCACCATCTTCAAACTCGCTGAGAGTGCACTCGATCCCTTTGTCTGCGTTATTGATGAAGACATTAAATAACACAGGCTCTGATATGGACCCCAGAGGGACACCACTTGTCACTGATGTCCATCCTGACTCTAAACCATTCAACACTGCCCTCTGGATGGGAGTATCCAACCAATTTCTTATCCATCTAACAGTCCACCTGTCAAATCCATCTCTCTCCAGTTTAGAGAGAAGGATGTTGGGGGGGTCTGTGTCAAAAGCTTTACACAATTCTGGAGATCTGTAGCCCTTCCCTTGTCCACTGATGGAGTCACTCCATCATAGAAGGCCCCTGGGTTGGTGAGGCAGGACTTGCCCTTGGTGGGCAAGGACTCCTGTGCTGGTGTCTCGAGTCACCTCCCTGTTCTCCATGTGCCTTAGCACAGCTTCTAGGAGGATCTGTTCCAGGTTCTTCCCAGGCACAGAGGGGAGGCTGACAGGATGGTAGTTCTCTGGGCCCAATACTAGTGAATATCTGAGATAATGACTTTTCTACCACAATAATGGAGTAGCTAAATTTCGACAAAGTATTTTGTCAAAAGAAAAATAAAGACTGACCGTCTTCAGCCTAATGTCTTGGACAGATAAGAGCAAAGTTCTAACTGACCTAACAATTTTCAGGTATTCTTTCTTTCTAACTCTGCTAGGTTCTTTCAGGTAAGATCGTTCATGGTACGTAAGGTTATATCATTATGGGGAAGGAAATGGTGATCACCTCATAGGTGATCCTAAGGTATACCCAAGATACACAAAATTCATAAGTTACAAAAGCAAAAAATGGTATTAACTAAGAGCTAGGTGTTCTTGCCTTAGTTTTCTTTTTCCTTTTTTTTTTCTTTTTGCGAATAGCCACATAGCCAATTTCTTCATCTGTTAGAAAATCTCAACTTTTACTTTTATCATCAGGGTATATCATTTGTTAGGAACTACTTCCTAATTCTGTCTTGAGCACAGCCAGTGGTCTCTCTTAAGTAATTTTTCTATTTTGGCAGTATTATAATAGCTATGTTGTAATATTTATTTATATTTATGTAGAGGTATTTTTATTATTATAACTTATATTTTTGTTGTAGTAGTAAGTGTGGAACTGTCATTTTCAGCAATACCTGCTGCTGTTTTAAGACTGCAAGAGTGAACTCTGAATGTCGCTTACTTGTTTCCACCATTTGGTGCAGTAAAATACTAGGATCTATGTTGGAAAAGTAGTTTTAGATGTGTATTCTTCCGAACAGGGAAAAAATGGTGTAACAAATTAGTGGTGTAGGTCACTTAAAGAATCAGCGGCAAAGGTATCAGCAAAAGCAGGTTTCACATAAATTTGCAAACCCACGACAAAGTTCAGTAGCTAGGCTCACTCTATCCCTGACTACATGGATGAAGCACAAAAGGAAAATCACATTAGAATCAAGGTAGAACGATTGTAACAAAGATTGGGAATGCAAAGAGGCAAGGATATAAAGAGTTAGGGGAGACCCTTCTGTAGAGTCAAGAGTTGCAGAGAGGACTCACTTGCTTTCTGAATTCCTTGTGGAGCCTAGGTGCCACTGAATACAAACGTAGCCTTAGACTAAGGGGCCAAGTCCAAACTAAGCCCCAGGTTTGTCTAAAGGATTTAGCAGCACTTAATCGTCGACTGATTTAACATTTACAAAGTGATTTAATAGGATTTGCTGTAAGCACCACGGTAACTTCATTACAGATCTGAGATGGAAATATTCAGACTATACTCGCCGTCGGTTGTTTAAATCCATTCACACACCCATGCACGCAGACCCAAAGAATTGTGTACAGAGCTGTACATACCTGTTAAAAATTCACCTTGAGTTCAGTGAGATACTCCTGTGAGACGACTTGGCAACACTCAATGGGTGATGGGTTGAGCTTTGAGAACTGGGTGGTACTGGGGGGTAGCCCAGACCCTGTCAGCAGGTTTCAGCAATGGTCCTCAGAGTATTGCAAACTGGAGAGCTGGTGGGCTCCCAGAGGTCCCACTGAGAAGGAGGTGCTGGTGCAGTCACAGCTGCCCAGGAGAGCTCAGAGGGCCTGACTTAGGGCTAATCTTCATAGTGTCACAAGATGATTGTCTTCAGTCATCTGTCAGTCTTCATCCTGTAGACTGGAAACTACTGGAATTTTCCTCAAAAGTCCAGTTGTAATTGTTCTGTTCAAGCTATGATTTAGGCAAATAGTGTTCCAAGGCTATCCATCAGGCAAGAACTGTTCTTTAGGCAGCAGCAGTTCCTGAGAACAGCCAATATTTTTGATAAGCTGAAGGGGATCTTAACTGCTCGGGAGCCATTAATCAAGGCCAAGGCCTTAAGAGAATGCCTGAGGAGACTGGAGATTGTATAGCAGCCCAAAAGGAGCTGGGTTGGGGCAGGAAGTGGAAAAAAGCACCAGACATGATGCTTTGTGTTTGTGTTGATTTGTTGTTGAAAGACTATATTCAGTTGAGTATAAAGTAACATTAACTGAGCTGACGTCCTTGTTCTATGTCACAGACTGCTGCATGAGTTAGAAAAATAAGCTTTTGAGGTAACCTGCCTTTTATATCAGCCAATTCAAGTGGAACATAATCACAGGATTTCTAGTGCTTATCACTTATGAATATGGGCAAGTAGAAAAGATTTTTTGAATGCACTGAATTTTTATTAAAGGATTGCATGTGTTGCTCATTGATAGTTCACAGGAAAACTCAAGAAGGCTCTGCGGTGGAAATGACTCCTATAGAGGCAGATTTCTCCTGGCAGAAGAAGATGATAGAACTTGAGATGGAGATCCAGGAAGCATTTCTCCGTTTCATGGCATCTATTTTGAAGGGTTACAGAACATTCCTCAAGCCAATCACACAGGCACCTTCAAATAAAGCAACTGCTGCTGATTCCTTGTTTGATCATCAAGGTGAGGGTGACGCAGACAAGCTGCCGATAGCACTGGCAGTGTTAAAACTTTAGAGCTGAAGAGCTACATGACTTCAAAAGGTCAAAGGTCCCTTTGGTTGTACAGTTCTTGGCAGTATTTAAAATGGCAATTGTCTAAAGTCCAGCTATTCAGAGTTGATTGGAACACAGATACATACACATAGAACTGCAGGTTTGCAGGAGCTTTGTATTAGAAAAGGCTTTTTTTTAGTAGCATGATGCCCTCTCATTATGGCATGTTCTGCAAGGGCATCTCTTGGGAACGAAAAGGTAGTTCTCAATTTGTATGAAGCAAAAATGCTGAAAGCCCAGTAATGAGGAGTGAAGTAATGGTCTTGATAAAAATGGAAACATAGTAGAGAATGGGGCAGAGATCAGAAACATAGCAAAGCAATAAACAAGAGTCAGCAAATACCACTTCCTGCATCACTGTTAACTATTTACGTCTGTTCATGAGTTGAACGCCACATAAAACGTCACAGGGGTTTTGTATGTGGTGGTGTTTCGGGTTATGTTTCATTTTTGGGGGTTGTTAATTTTTTTTATTTTAAATTAGCGGATGAGAGATTTGAGAAGAGATTTTTAGGTAATCATTTGGAGAGTTTTCAATTTTATCAGGCCCATCACCTCCTTTTGGAATAATGTAATTTTTATTTTGGTATTGTTTTAGCTGTTGGATGCTTTTGTACAAGGTCGTCGTCTTTTTCTTGCACGATGAATCAACGCAGTGAGAAGGGATTACATGGGTGCAATTGATTGTCAGGAATTGTTTGCTATGTCAAAAAAAAAGCTATTAAAAAATGCTGTTATTTTAATCTTCCAAATGCAAGTAGATATACGTAGTTGTTACTGATAGAGCCAATACTTTATGTATTAGCACCTTAAGTAATTTATGTTGACACTTCACGTGTTAATTTCTTATGGAACTTTTAACTGGTATTTAGTTGTGTGTTCCCTTTTATAACCAGGATTTTTAAAAAGCAGAGACCGTGCCTATACAAAGTTCTACACTCACCTCACCAAAACACAGATATTCAGCCGCTTTATCGAAGAGTGCAGTTTCGTGAGTGACAAGGATACTGGCTTGGCATTTTTTGATGACTGCATAGAAAAGGTGAGAAATGTAGTAGTGAGTGCTACTAAATAATATTCCTCTGTTCACTTTGTGTTAATGTCCTGTCTTTTAGTTGAGAAGATACATAACTTCTACAGGAAATGCTCAGAGGGATTGGAATTCTTGCTGGTTATCACTGAATCATTTTCTTATCTTCATCTTCTTGCATGGTCATAATTTCTGTATTGTTGGAGGAAATTTTAATTAAAGGCCTGTAGGATTTCAGTCTATAAGATAATGTGAGAATTACCAGTAGCTGACACTTTAGCAAAATGCCACCCGTGTTTTCCCATTAAATGTTAATTATCCTCCCTCTAATATGGAATTGCTACCAGTGGTCGTCTGTGTTGTTGTTTTTCCCACAATTTCAACTTAAAACATGCCTAGTGCTTAAGACGGGATCAGAACTGGTTTATGTGGAGAAGTTCCCCTTTCATTACATGCATGTTATAGGAGAAAGATTGCTGTATGCCTTTTTTTTCTTTTTTTTTTTTTTTTTTAATGAGGTCACATCAGTATGGTTCTGGTCTAGATAGGTTATGGAGTTTGTAGCTTCATCTTTAAAATTCCAACTTCACAATATAAAAGTTAGGAGCTAGAGAATTGTATTTATTTTTAAAGGCGTATGTATATGATTCTTTCTGGGCATTTTAACATTAGAACATTTCAATAACAAGTTCTTATAGACTGAGTCTTTGATTCAAATCAAAGACTTTGAATCTTAATTTGAATCAAATTAACGTTTTTAAATGGACAAAAGTTTGTTTGCCTTTCCTTTTCTCTGCTAAATATGGGGTATGCATCTAGAGAATACTTTGTTTATAATTTATTACTGCAGGTTATCATATTGAAAATACCTGCAAAATAGTAGTTTCTCTCAACTAAACTAAATGAAAGCACTTTTCCTTTGATAGATTTAGGATTTTGTATTTAGTAGATGATGTCAGCAGATTGAAAGCATGCTGATTACTGAGTTCTTTACTGAAGTATTTGAAAAAGAGCTTAATTGCTTCTACAGTAATATGGAAAATTGCTGTTTCTTCTTTAATATTTCAGCAAGTGACACAGCTTTAATAGAATTATTTAGGATTTTGGTTTTGAGTTAAGAAGAAACTTAATTTTTTTTTTTCTTTTCCCAGCTCTTTCCAGATAAAGGAACAGAAAAAGGAGAGAAGGTACTTTTCCCTTGAAAATGTTTAGGAATATCTGATCAGGAAATTAAAATGGAAAGACAAGGCTGTGGACTTGATATTTGAGTAATTAGAACAAGTATAATTTATATAATATGTATCCAATCAAATACAGCATATATTAAATATGTTTTTACATATTCTAACACAATTGAAGTTTAAAAGGACACTTTGTTACAAAGCCAAACTCTGTGCTCAGCGTACAAACTCTGTTTTCAGGTTGATGTAGATTCCGTCGAAGATGCGCGCTTGATTGAGCTCGATGAGTCACAGAAAAGCGAACACACAGTGTTCATAATGCCACCAGAACCGCCAGCTGATGACGGACAGGACCGAGTTCCAAAATACAGGTACAAGTTAAACAGTCACATGGAGTCAAAGCAGAGTGCTTATGGTGTTTGGCAGGGCAGATGTGCCATGGTGGTGCAGGACTTGCCTTAGTACGGTGTTCAGAAGAACTCTTAGAAAGATGTGAACTGCCCAGACTCTGGTAAGTTTCCGAAGCTCTAGAAATCAGTGGTTTGGGTGTGTATACATGAGGGCATGTGGATTATGGTATTAATTTTTCTATAACTTCTTGCCAACTATATAGTAATACTTTTCTGCATGTATTCAGTGTCCTCCTTCCTGTTTGAGCCACTTGTGTGTGTTTTGTAGCAAGGGCAGTGCACTTTGTTCCATGTTGGGAATGATGAAGGGTGGGTTACGAATCTACCCAGTACTAGTGATCTGCAGACGATGAACCAAAAGAACAAAACATGCACTCCACTTTTCCGATTTCTTGCATTCAGTCTTTTTCAGCCCTGTGCAGGAAGTGTGGAGTTTCTGATACTTTGGGTATGATTTTTTTCTTCCTGTCTCTCTTGGAGATCATGAGGGTTCTGTTTTTTGCTGATGTCCTTGTTAATCATCGTCTGTGCTCCCCTGACCTTCATGACATGGTTTGCAGTCTGGTTCTTATTTCCATTGCCTTTGGAGGTTTAATGTCCGAGGCATCTTCTCGTGGTATCTATGCGAATAAGGATAAAAGGATCTTGCTGCCTTCTCTTTTTTTCCTCCTGGTTCTTCATTCTCCTGTTTGTCATTTATTTCCATGCGAGTTGTCTTTGTATGGCTTTCCTGCTATGAGCAGGTATGTGAAAAGCTTTTATTTTCTGTTTTTTTTAAATCATCTCTATAGCTATAAAAACTTCCCGCGACTGGACTTCAAGCTCTTTGACAGGCCGCAGGAGCTGAAGCTCTCCTTCAGCAGACACCCGGCTGGAAGCAGCATTTCAAACAGTCCCGCACTCATGGCGAAGCGGACCAAGCAGGTCAGATGAATCTCACTGAGTAATCACTGTGTGATCCCTGAGAGATACGAGCTTTCTTGGTAAAACTGCCACTGCCTGTGTGTACTATAAGTTAATGTTGTCAGAGGTTTGGTCTCTGTAATTATTGGGAATGAACACTTACAAGTAATAGAAGCAGAAGAGATTAAAAAATTAGCATCTGAGATTACAGTTTATTGTGAAATGCATCTTTAAGCTTTAGACTGTAACAAAAATTAAATTAGAATGAATTCTTTAGTGCAGGAAAAAAAGATTGATCCTGATGCTAGTTTTGCTTGAAGAGGGTCTTAATAAGAGAGTGGTAAAAAGGGATCTTCAGTTGAATGTGTGTCTATTATTATTAAATGCTTACTCTTAAGAAGCCTGTATCTGGGTTAGATTTCTAGATTCAAGATGTTTTATCTTTTGTCTGCTTTTATGTTTTGTTTCACCCTTACAGGAGATAAAAACAGCCCATAAATTAGCCAAGAAGTACTACGTAAGCCCCTGCCAGTGGGCTAAGTGTCTCTTTAGTCATAGTTACAGCCTATGGTTTATTTGTCTGCCAGCCTATGTCAGAGTTGCACATCCCAAGGTCAAAGCACTGCAACAGGCATATGACGTTCTGATTAAAATGAGGAAAACCGATGTGGAACCACTAGATGAGGCAAGTGCAAATCAAAAAAAGTTACCGTGAATGTGAAATAGAGGACAAGGTGCAAATACAGTGTGTTTCGCTGAGACCACCAGGTTAAGCATACTCATGGTTTGACCTGTGTTAAAGCCACGTTAAAATCATCTCAAGTCTGCTTAACTGTGGCAACTGGAAATTAATTCCCTTTTTCTTCCCCAGCATAGTGTCTGCTGGGTCAGGTACTCCGACTCATTGTTGCTAGTCTTCTCACGGATGACTTCCAGAAGGAAGTTCTTGAATATCCCTGTTTTTTAAATGCACTTTTAATTAATGCCTTGCAGCCTTACTGCAGTAAAGGGATAATGGGTTTGTGTGCAGCATACTATTCTTTCAGTAGTATCCACAGGCACACAACAGCAAGTTATCCTGCTTTTCACATGGGTGCCTCGCCTCCTTTATTTCTCAAATAGAAGAGCTGAATGGAAAAAAAAATTAGCGTGCTCCACAATGTGACTGCTGATGTTATTTCAGGTTCCGTGATTTCCTGTTTAGTTTTTGCTCCCTCTTCTGGCTGCGGCACGTTATGGACTAAGTAGTTGTTCTCACGCAGCTTTCCCTTTTACATGTGTAAAAGTTGGAAATCAGAAGAGAGCTTGAGATGTTTCGAAATTCTTGTCCTTAGTCCATTTATGCATTTCTCTATTTTGTCAGGTCTGTTACCGAGTAGTAATGCAGCTCTGTGGACTGTGGGGTCAGCCTGTTCAGGCTGTGAGAGTCCTTTTTGAAATGAAAAATGCTGGAATACAGCCAAATGCCATCACCTATGGTTATTACAATAAGGTAAGGGACCAGTATCTTTTGCAGTTTTCACTCCCCATGTCCGGTAGCATGTTTTTAAGGTTGTTTGTTGCAGCTCTTCACTTGGATTTGCTGATTCTCTTGGTCAAGCAATCCTTTTGGACGTGCTTACAGAATGACTGAATCTACACTATATGGTTTTTCACTGTTAAATTTACATTCCCATGCTGTTTGGCTAACCAAAAATTCTATGGAAATATAGATTTATACTGTTTCCATTTGCAAATTTTGGAACCATCTCAGGCTTCCATGTCAAATAAATCTATTCTAAGGTGTATTATTTAAGATGTCAAGATCCAAGATGGATGAAGGCTGGAATTAGGCTAGTTGAAGTAGCCTCTTCCTCTTTTCCTTGCTTCCAAGCTTCTGTAATATCCTGATGAAACTTCATGGTAAACAATATAAAGGAAAAAGAATGCTACTATGGTCTTCTGTTGCAATCAAAATATATAAATAAGAACAAAACCCACCTTGTTTAATTAAAGAAATCTTGATCCATTATTTGCTTTTACTCAGCTGTTGTGTACTGAGCTGTGGAATAAAAGGGAAGAGCTCATAAAAATTCAAGTATTTGTCCTATTTCACAGGGTTGACAGTAAATGCTTTTTTTTTTTTTTT
>VZTA01027435.1:11289-48339 GCA_013398855.1 Mohoua ochrocephala
CGTACTGTATTTTTGGATGTAACTTCCTTACTGTTTTTGTTATTGTCACAATGTCTCTGTCTGCAGGCTGTTCTAGAGTCTTCTTGGCCTAGTAGTAACCGCAGTGGCATATTCCTGTGGACAAAGGTACGAAATGTAGTTCATGGCACAGCGCAGTTTAGGCAGTGCTTAAAGAAATCAACGCAGAGCCCACGAGTGCCTGTGATACCAGGTAATAAGTTAGTTGAAATTGATTTATTTCTGGCCAACAGGAGCATGACGTGCTTTCTGAGGGATTGCAGCTAACATTGTGCTTTTTGAAAGTGGAAAATCTGTCCTTAAATGTATAAAAATAGGTATTTGCCAACTTGATGCTTGTAACAGGATTAGAATGTCTTTTGCATACTAAATTAATTGTCTGATTTCTGTTGCCAGAATTTCATACTCCTATTTTATATGTGCAAGCAGAAGTATTTACTGTTGTCTGAAGAGGTTAGATTTGTTTGAAAACCTGAACAATTAAGTCCTCTCTTACTAACCAGCTCTCATTCATGTCTTTAGCTCTGCGGAGTCCCACGGGTGGAAGTGATGGGGACATGGTGAGCCATGGTAGCGTGGATAGTTCTAATGATGCTAACAGTGGGGAGCACACCCTCTTCGTCAGTGACTTAGTCAGGCTTGATTCCGTTGATAATCACTCTAGCACAGGTACTAGATTCTACTGGGTTTACTACTAACAATTCCCCCAAAAGGCTAAATTTTCTAGTCTCCTGTTGATTTCCCCTCCACAACGACTGCTTTCCCTTCTCGAGGCTGTAGAGAAGTGTGGAGTTAACTTGTGTAGAAAAAAAGTACACTGTTGTTGAACATTCCTCCTTTACTGCGCATCGTGCTTTAGTTTAGAATGGATCACAGCAGAAATACTCTTACATTAAAAAAATGTTTTGCTGTGGTCTCATGAACCCTGCTTTTTGTGTTAACCCTCAGAAAAGGTATGAAGGCTCTGACATGTGAGGCTGTTTAATTTTTGCATGTTGTCATTTATTCATAGAAGTGATAATCTGTGTCAGTAAAATCTTTCCATGAAAGGAAAGGAGTGATAGTTGGTGAGGTGATTAGAAGGTAACACTTGAAAAATGTTTCTCCTTGATGATATCCCAGAAAAGGTCTAATTAGCATTCATGGAATTTGTGTGTTATGTTAGGTTACAGTAAACTATGCTTTTAAAGGCCATATCCAAGTGTCTTAATAGTAGTTGCTAAACTTTGAAATAAATACAGAAATTATCAGAACCTTGTCATCTAGTTTGTAGGAGACACCGTGGAAATGGAAGGGCAGGTGATAAGCTGGAGAAAAACTCCACGTTAAACATAATTTTGTCTCAAGAAGTGCACACTGAAGTAAAAAGAGTGCACAGGAAGTTAAGAATTTGAGATAGCGAGACAAAATGCATGGTTCTTCGTATCTGCTTAGTACTGATCACATCCTACCTGTGCAGTCTCAACTAAACTTCCTTTCTGTGTGTATTTCAAAACTTAATGTACAAAATTATTCTTGCACACTCTTCACGTTTTTAATATCTTGAGCCCTTCTGTAAAGAGAACTTTGAGTCTGATTCCTGTGCTTCATCTGATATGTCTGCCTAGATTACTGAACTTCCCTTCTCTCTGCTCTTTGTTGCTCCGCTTTTTGCTCTTTGCTGTCTCTTGGGTGCCGCATTTGTCCTTGGCTATCACGGTGTGGGGTGCAGACTTATGGTGTGAAGCCTTGGATGCACGTGTGCATTATTTCTGCCCTTGAATGTTACTCCTGCAGGTAATTCACCCATTTATTGACAGGGTATTTTCACTTCTGCTCAAGGCAGGGATACTAACATTATTGAAACTACGATGGAGAGAAAATAAGCACCAAAGAATGTCAGAACTTAATTTTCCATATAAAAAGTTTTCAGTATAGTAGCCAAATGTATTAATTGATGGCTGCTCAAGTTTTTAATTCTTTTTTGCATATTTGTTATTTGTTGGTAAAATAAATAGCACTGATATGTATGGTAGATGAATTATGTCTGTCACCTAAGTTTTATGGTGTTTCCTAACACCTTTCACACTCAGTAATTTACACTTTGATCTTTTTTGGTACAGTAATGTGTGCTAATAGGTACTCTGAAGTATATAAACAATCCTGTTTAACATGTTGCTGAGAAATATGTCCATATAGTATTTTTGTCTTTTTGCACGTGCAGCAGCACTTCAGATAAAAATAACAGAGGAAAGAGGCTTTCTGGATTGTTTCAGATGACAAACTTTTCCAATTACTGTAAATTTTTTTTTTTTTTTGAGCGAGTTACAGCTGGCAAGTTTAACTGGTATAGCAGAGAAACAAAATTCTAAAAAATGTTTACAGTTTTACTTTTTTTTCTATTACAATTTATACTTTGTCATACAGCACAAAGATATAGCACAGTTTATAGTACAGGGGTTTGTTTTCAGGGCTGTATTCACTGTTAGAAGTTTGCTCAATTATGGCTGTGCTTGTCTGAATTTCTTTTGTTAATGCATTTGAGAATTTAGCTCACCCAGCAGTTAAATGTTTCATGCTAATGTGAGAGGAAAGGAATGAAAGCAGATACAGTGCATTAAAAATAATTAGTCACCAGAGTGTTTCTAGGGGAATAAATGACAATTAATATAATTAGAAAAGTAAATTTGGATTGGTATAGCCTAATTATCTCTGGTGTTACCATCACTGAGTAGATCTTTCCACAAATTAGACATTTTGGAGGTCTTACTATGAACTTTTCTGGAGAAACAACATGTGAAACAAATAAATTTCAGATCCTTTATTTTCTTATTGCAAAACCAAATTTGGGAAGGAGAAACGCACTTGAAGCATGTGTTTGTATTTCTTCAAGCAGGTGGTCAGTCAGACCAGGGCTACAGATCCAAGGATGAACTTTTGAGGGATGGTGAGGATAGTCTTCCTGCAACTGAAACACAAGTAGAGAAAGATGTTTCTTCTAAAACTGAAGACTTAATAGGAGGTTAAGTATGCACGTTTACGTTGATGAAGGCTTTTGGTAATAAATATGTTTCATGCATTAGACTACCACAAATACTCAATGTATTGAATTAATAACGTTGCCAGGCTCAGAATACAACAGATTTCATATGTTATATTACTTCTGTGCCCTAAATTATAGCAGTGGAATGCATATAGGTAGATTAACTTAATATAGATGGAAAAATTGAGCAAATGCTGGGGTACACAGTAATTTACATTCAATTCCTCTCATTTATCTGTTTGAAATCTTGACAATATTTTTAGCTGTACCTGTTGACCTAATAAAAGGCACTACTTTTTCTTACAAACTCTTCCCAGCTATAGGCGACCTTATGGTCATCTCCTGTCTTCTGTTCAAATTTTGCCCTTAGTTTTCCTGTATTTTGTTGTTTTCATTACTGAATTTGTTTCATATCTGGGTTATGAGATCTTTTATGTGAGTTAGGGCTTCTAAAGCTCTCATTAAACAAATAGCCCTGCATGAAAATCTGTGAACTACTGTTCCTACTCAGCTTTGGTTATTTGAAAAAAATACCATGGGGAGAAATTGGCAAAGGCTATAACCCTGTCAACAGCTGAGCACTCTCTGCATAATGCTGGCAACTTTAACCTCTCTGGGTATTACTTCCAGGAAATGCTCAGTACCCAGTAGGACTGATCCTTTAGTTTGTTATTACATAAGGGGACAGTTGGAGTTTATATTTTACATACTAGTGCAAATGAAATTACTAAGTTAAATCTACTAATGTTCACATTCTCTTTCTTGCAGAGGTTTCTACAGAAAAATCTTACGAAAAGCAACAAATGAATACAGAAACTCCAAATCCAGCTGATCCACCTGCTTGGGGTAACAGTATCGTGAAAGTTCCATCGGGCATTTTTGATGGCAGTGGAAGGAAGAGCAGTGGTGGTGAGTCACTGGGTGAAACAGAGCTTGCTGAAGTCCTAATCTTGTTGTGCTGTAGTGTTTTGCAATCTGTTTCACGTTACGAAAAGAAACAAAACTTCTGTTCCCCGTGCACATGTCTCGCACAATGTTTCCTTTCCACCATTATCCTGTGCAGAAGACATAGAAGGAACCTCTGGATTCTAAGGTTGAAAAATCGCTGTTCTGTAGATTGAAATCAGGATTTTCCCTGCCCTGCACTGAGAGTGTTTCAGTCATATACTAGAAAGCAAAGAGAAATAGTGTCTCCACTCTTGGTTTTGTCATCTAAGCCTTGCTGCTCTTGGGCAAGTCTCTATTCCTGCAGCTTACATTGCCAGTCTATAATGCGGGAACAATGTGTGTTGTCTTTGTGCTGTACAAAATTTATTTACTGATCTCAAGATCTGTGATGAGGAAGATTTATGGATATATAAAACTCGAACCTTGGGGATCCATTTTTTTTCTGCCTTTGTGTCTGCCCTTTACTGAGAAAAGGTAGTCCAGCTTCAGTATAGCTTGATAGCAAAGAATTGAGTCTCAGGTAAGAAGTTGCCTGGAACATTTTTGACAATTATGAGAACTGATGGCTAGCCAAGAAGCAGCATTGATGTGAGACTTGAACATTCTCCAGCAGGTGGATATGGTACAACAGGTCTTGTCCTGAAGTCCTAATGTAGTAGAATTTTCATACTTACAGAGATTTCTACCTGGCTAACACAGCTCTCTAGGCAGTAAATATTCCCAGTTACCCTGAGGAAATAGGAATATTTATAAGATGAGTTTATATCATCCACACGCTAAACTTAATTAGCATTTTCTAAATATACGGCTGTGTCATAAATTAAATAATGCATCGGTATTGGGCAGACACATGTGATAGTTTTTTTCAGAACCAGAATGTACTGTGGAGTTTGGTGTTTAAACCTGTGAATATAGCTATTGGGGGAAAAAAAAAAACCCCAAACCAACCAGAGCAGTTTTTACTTAGAATTGTAGTTTCCTTTAGTTCATGGATGTGATGCCTACTCTTTGGATGTTGGCACAGGGAAAGGAGGTAGAGGTCATAAACAGCTTTGACTCCAAAGAACAGGTGGCTTTTGATGTGCAGGATGCCTTTACGTCCAGTGAAATAACGTGTTAATGCTAGTATAACTTCTTAATGGGTATCTTGGGACTGTGGTACTCCCAGTCTTCTTTAGATAAGGAGATTAAGGAGATTTCACATGATTTCAGGAAGTAAACATTTTTGATGGCTATGAGTACCGTATTATTAATACATTTTCTCTTTTAGAAACTGTTTCTAGCCCACTGTTCATAAGTCAGGATTCAGTCGAAGATGTAGTCTTTGGTAATGTTTCTCCTAAGAAAACAAGTGAAAAACGACAGAAGAGGCAAAAACTGTTTTCAGAGAGAAGCTGCAGTTTCAGCAGTGAAAGCAGAGCTGGAATGCTGCTGAAAAAAGGCAGCTTGGACTTGCATTCTAAAGAAATAGCAATGATGATGGGAGCAGATGCCAAGATCCTAACAGCAGCTTTTTCTGGGGCCAAAACTTCACCCTGTCATATGAATAAATCCCACAGCTTTGAAAATATCACTGACCAGCAGGTTTCTGACATCAGTGGCACTTGGAGTTGTGTGACTGAGAGTGACTGGGACCTAGAGCACAGGTCTTTACCAGTGCTGGAAGAACCTGGGGAAGGGCAGGAGCATCTTGAGAATGGAAGAGATGGAAACATGACCACAGTGGGAGACATGAATCTTGAACAGTCAGCTGAGTCTAAAAACCTGAAACCAGAATCCAAGGATGCAACTGCTAAAAGAAATAGCTTTTATGGAGTGGTTAAGCCTGTCGAGAGGGAAGATGTTGAAGTAGGCTTGGACCCTTTGTCTTTGTTAGCTACTGACAGCACGCAAGCAGGTTATCCGGAACCTGGGGAAAAGCTGGTGTCACCAGTTGCAGCACGTAATTTGGCAGATGAAATAGAGAGCTATATGAATTTGAAGAACCCATTGGGTAGTAAGTTTCCCAGCATGGAACTGCACAAGCCGGATAAGGAAGCAGAAGCTTCTGGTATACTTGGTCACTCCCAAGAAAGGAGGTCAAGCCTGCCTTTGGATCCCATCCTGCCATCCCCCAAGTGTTATGAAAAGCGAAGAAGTCCTTCTGTCTCCAGATCCAAAACATTCACTGGACGGTCAAAGCAACAAACCCATCCACAAGTTCAAAAGGAGCGGTCTTCATCTTTGACAGGACTGGGTCGTTCTTCTCCGCACGGCTCCTTGGGAACTGTTGTAACAACTTTATCCAGTCTGAAGTTAGACAATATACTGTCTGGACCAAAAATGGATGTTTTCAAATCAGGCATAAAGCAGGCTGCCAATGTGGCCAGTAAGATGTGGGGAGTTGTAACATCAGCTTATAGTTACTCAGATGATGAGGTACGTGTTTTTCAATGTGAAAAATTTGGGGACAGACAGTTAGAGGGGTAACTTCTAGGTCCAGAAGGTTGCTTCTCTAGGTGGTGTTTTTTATTAAGTATTGACTTTTATTAGCTAATAAAAATTACACTTTATATATGGGGTTTTATCGTTGCCATTAAAAAAAAAACCACTTTTCAGACAAAGCAAATTAGATGGTCTTGATGCAGTAAGTTTTAGCTTTTTGTTCTCAACATTCCCCCCATTTATTTATTTATCTTTTTATTTATATGTAAAGAAACTGAACCAAGAAACCCTAGTAAGTACAAATTTATGTCGCCTTAAATGATGCCATACTGCCCTGTCTTTCTTTAGAAAATTAGGCTGTGAAAATAAATTTCAAACCCTGGAAGTCAAGTTGGTGAGGATTAAAGTTGAAAGTAAGAAGGTGCAGCCTGAGCTCTAGTAAATTTACTTGTCAGGAATTTGGAAACTAAATGTTATGGTTCTGCTGTGACTAACAGAGTCTTTTTCAGAGTAAAACATCTCAGACTACAATGACAAGAATGAAAGAAGATATAGAGGGATGAATATTGTAACTTCCTCTTTTCTGTATGTCTTGTTATTGTGCCTTCAAACAGAGTTTTCTCAGTTAGAAAGGCCTCTGCTTGATCCAGTTAATCCGTCAATCTGGTGTTTGGTTTTAAGGATCTTTTGTCTCTCGTCTTTAGGCTTTTAAGATAGCTTCTTGTTGCCTTTCTCAAATTCTCCTTTCTTTGCCCAGCCTTCACAAAAGGTGGAAAAGGGAAAGATAGCTCTGACTTTATTTCTACGTGAAACAAATTTAACTGATGTTACTAGTAGGGTCTCTAATCCTAAATAAATAAATAAAAATAAATTCTTGTTTTTTAAGCAGATGTTGCCTGTGACAATGAAATCTCAATGCCTTGCTTTCTTTCCTGAGGTTTTTTCCTATGATCTGTATTTTCTTCTGTGCCTTTCTATTAGACTGGTCTGTTGCATAGAATTTTGTTTAATGGCACATAATTCCAAGGATGTGACTTATTTTACTTTTCTTCAAGCATCCTTTCATTCTCTCCTATTTTATTTATTTAACTTACCTTTTTTTAATATCCTAATTATTGTACTTCGTTGCATCTTGTGTTTTGGTGACTGAGTTGTTGCTGAATCATTTCAGCTGGTATGTTTCCTTCCTGTCTTCAATTCTGAGACTAAGACTTTAACTTGAATCTTTTTTCTGGTAGTTACTTCATTTTGTGTAATGTCTGACAAATCACAGTGCTGCATCATTTTTCCTGTTTCTCCTGTAATGAAGAAATTTATATCCCTTTTGTTTTGTCACTCAGTTTGTCGGTTTTTCAATATCCTCCTGCTTTGTCCAGGATCTGCACTTTTTGAGGCTACATAGATTTATCTTACATCTACTAATTTTTTCACATCAGGATTTTTCTTAAACTGGTAGTTTAATTATTTATTCTTCAGGATGAACATAAGGAAGTAAAATAATGGATGTGGAACTACTCAAAAATGCTACTTTTTCTTCTTGCATTAAAGGAAGAAAGCCATCGACCAGACTGTAACTTCCCTGTGGGTTTTGAAGATAATATTTTAGGAGAGAATCTGTTGTCAAGAGCTGGAGTCCCAGGCCTGCTTACAAATGAGCTTGCACAAAGCACTACTAGTCTTGGCAGCAGCAGCAGCGGTGGAGATGTAGGAAGGCAGCATTACAGTGCAGGTGAGATTGTTTGGCTTTGTTTTCCCCTGGTAACTTGATTGTAATACAACAGACAGGGAAAACTGTTGTATGTGAAATCACTTGAAACAGTGGAAGCTATGATAATGTGAAATTATTTCAAGCTCTTAAGAGAATTACAGGCCAATTTTTACTTCCATTCTATACTCTTCTCTTGCAGTAGCAAGTAGCTAATGCTTCTCTCTTCATTAAATGTATTAAAAGCTGATACAATATGCAGGAGCTTAACCATAAAAATACTTCTTGTGTATATGATAGGAAGATTGTTAACTCGTTATAGCAAGGAACACCTGCTCATTCATGTGAATTCTTAGACCCTGAAAGTATTAACAGTGAAATATTAATACAGAAAAGCTGAGCAGTTTGAGAACTGCAAATAGTTGCATAACTAACAGAGACAGATCGTTTGAGGGAGGAAAGAAGCAAACCAACCAAAACCAAACCAACAGAACGATCTTGTAGTTCCGTGTGCACAAAAACCCTAAAGCAATACACACTAAATGTAGTATTCTACATCTTCATCTTTACCATGGAATAGGAGGTGTTGGATACATACTCGAGTTGGACTTATGTAGGTGAATAATTGATGACTGTAAGCAAATTGTCCATCCCTCCTCCTGCCAGATGTAAAACTGGATTAAATAAATCCAGTAATTTTCAGTTCAGATTTGATTCAGTTAGATTTGATTCTTATTTTGAGAAAAAAGATGTGGTTTTGAACTAGCTGTGGGTTTGGTTTAGGTCTCTTTGCAATGCAATACTTCAGTGATGCAAGTTTTGTAGAGCCATCTGCATCAAGAGAGGAAGAACTCTCTTGTGTACTGGAGATAAGATGGCCCTGTCTCGCAAAATCTTGGCAAGATATCTTAGATATCTTAGTTCCGTTTAGTTAGGAGGGTTATAAGAACTAACTATGAAGAGGGGCAGCCAACAAGGTATGCAAAATTTGTCCACAAACATAATCTTGAGCTGAAAAAACAGAGGAGCCTTCTTTATGATGAGGGCATACTGGTGGTGATTTTTTGAATAGAAAAATTTGGGCTTGTAAAAATAATTTTGATAGTTTTGCCTTCTAAGAGTGATTCCAGCCATTTTCTTCTGGTGAAAATATTCCACCTCCTTTTCCCCTTTTCCTGGGCGAGGCTCGTAACCATAAAAGCTAGCATTACCAAAGAAAGAATCTTTGGTTTAGTGCAGTGTTAGTCAGGGAAAACCTAAGCACACTAATGGCATTTTTGGTGTCATGTGCCTCATCTGGTGCTGTCCTTATGTTTGCTATTTACATATGGATGTATTTTTCAAGAAGTCATGACTAGCCTTTTAGAATTGGTCAATATACATTGAGCAATCTTGCTGCTCTTTGCCAGTCTATTTTTTGTTTGTGTTTTTCTTTTACTAATCTGTGTTATATTGTGTTAGAAAAATAACCTTGAAGTGTTAATCACGAACATTATATTTATCTATATTGTAATTATGTCGGTGAGTTACAGATACGCATGTCTTTGGAGGTCTTTTGGTACAATTTTCTTGCCTTGGTTGAACAGCAGTTGTTTTCTTTGGGAATGGATTAATTATTCTTTGGTTGCATACAAAACTGAAATGACTCTTTTTGTACAGGTGAAGTTTCATTTCCAAAAAGTATGAAAGTTCTAGATTCTGAGAAATCAGAGCACAGCTCTTCACATAATACTAGTTTATCCAGCATTTTCCAGAACTATGCAATGGAGGTAAGATTAATAAACTCATAGATGAAAGCTATAATTAGTCAATATTACTGTATGCATTAATTACCTGTTTAGTTGCATTGTGGTTGGTTTCTTCAAAACAAGTTTTTCCTTGTTTCTACTGCAGAGATGCTTAATACTTGTAGCTTAGAGTGTGATGGCAGCTTTAAAAAAGAAGAGTATCTTAAATACTTTTATGCGTCCCACATACATATAGAGAAAAAAATGTTGAGGGGAGGGTCAAGACTTGAAGTGAAAGAGGAGTTAGAAATAAAACAGGATCTTTTGTGGGGTTTTAGATTTTTTTTTTTTCCTTATGAAAATTGTGTTGTTACCAAATAATTATTTATTATTGGTAGATAATGATGATGATAGTGATGAGTTGACCACAGCCATCAGCAAAGCCCTCACACAGGTATTTGCTTACTCCCCTCTCAGCGGGGGAGAGAATTGAAAGGGCAGAAGAAAAAAGCTTGAGGGTTGAGATAAAGACAATTTAATAAGTAAGTTGGAGGGAAAAAAGTGAAACAGAGGGGGACACAACCGAAAAAAGAATAGTAATGCAGAGATCAGTCAGCACTCTGACACCTCAAGGAAGAGCTACCTTGGAAAAACACACAGAGTTTTATCTCTGAGTTTGATGTTGCACAGCATCATCTTGGCCAGCTGAGTTCAGCTGTTCTGGCTGTGCTCTCACAGCCTCCTGGCTGGGTTGGACGCATAATGAAAAAAATCCATGGTGATGTATAAAGCCCTGTGCAGTAATAACTAAAACATTGGAGTGTTATCAATTAACATGGAGTCTGAAACAGAGGACTATAAAGAATACTAACAAGAAAATTAACTCTATCCTAGCCAAACTCAGTGAAATAACGTTTTAGTATGCTTCTCAGTTTCAGTTATTACCTGTAGATGCTTTCAGGTTTCAGATATGTAGGCAATGGTCACTGTGTTTGCCTTGGTTGCTTTTCTTTCAGCTGCAGTGTTATTTTGCTAGGTCTATGTCGTTTTCATTTATGTTTGATGTTCTGGACATCTAGGCTTGTCGAGCTTCTGCACTGCATTATATAAAGGGCATAGCATAATAAAATAAAAATGTCATTGGGCAAATATCTAAGTTATATTAGCTCTAAAATTTTTTAGAAGCGTGTTTGATGCTGGTTTTCTGGGTTTTTCTTCCATGTGAGTGAAACAATGAAGTAAGAGGAACAAGGTGTATAGTCCATTCTTCAGTTAGTACAGGATTAATTTTACCATCTTTTGTGCAGTTCTCTATCTAGTTTAGTGGTGAGACTTCTATTAGGTAAAGACCCACCTTTCTGGTTTTCCACTTACACTGCCTTTGTGTGGCAAGGGTTTGGTAACGGAGGGGCTACAGGGGTGGCTTCTCCGAGAAGCTGCCAGAACTTTCCCCCGTGTCTGACAGAGCCAATGCCAGGCGGCTCCAGGACGGACCCACCACTGGCCAAGGCCCGTCAGGGACAGTGGCAGCAGTGCTGGGATAGTGTGTTTGAGAAGGGGAGAAGAATGCTGTGCAAGAGCAGCTGCAGGAGAGGAGTGAAAACACATGACAGAAACACCTCTGCAGATATCCAGGTCAGTGCAGGAGGAGGAACAGGAGGTGCTCCAGGCACCAGAGCAAAGATTGCCCTGCAGCCTATGATGAAGACCACGGTGAAGCAGCTGTGCCCCTGTGCCTCTGCAGCCATCTATGCCATGCTAGGGCAGCTGGATGCCCAAAGGAGGCTAACCCTGTAGACAGGAGCCAGTGCTCCTGGCAGGACCTATGACCCCATGGGGAGAGGAGCCTGGGCTAATTTGCTGGCAGGACTGGTCATCCTGCAGGAGACCCATGCTGGAGCAGCTAGTGAAGAACTGAAGCCCATGGGAAGGGCTTATGTAGGAGAAGGTTGTGTAGGACTGTGTCCTGTGGAGGGACCGCACGCTGGAGCAGAGGAAGAGTGTGAGGAGGAAGGAGTGTCAGAAAAACATGGGATGAGTTGACCACGATCCCCATTTCCCATTCCCATGTGCCGTTTCAGGGAAGGAGGTGGAGAAGTCAGAAATTAAGTTCAAGCCTGGGATGAAGGGAAGGGAAGGGGGAAGATGTTTTAAAATTTGGGGTTATTTCTCATTACCCTACTTGAACTTTTAATTGGCAGTAAATTAAATTAATTTCCCCTAGTCGAGTCTGTTTTGCCTGTGACAGTAATTGCTGAATGATCTCCTTGTCCTTATCGTGTGTGACTCACAAGCCTTTTGTCATATTTTTCTTCCGTATTCGCTTAAAGAGGGAGATTGATAGAGTGGCTTTGGTGAGCACCTGGCATCCAGCCAGACTCTACACACCACACTATTATAAAGGTTTCTTTTGTGTTTGATTGGTTTTGTGGGATTTTTTTCCTTTTTGGTTAACTAGACATGCATTTACTTATACAATTCAAAACAGTTTGTATATGCTGAAGTCTTCATAGAAGCAAGCAATTGCAAATGCTAAATTGGTCGCCTTTTAGGGTAATGCTTCTTCTGAAATATAAATAAAATAAGAAATAAATTACTAATATCTGTATTTCATAGGTAAAAGTTAATGTAGATGAGATAATTTCTGAGTATGGTGAGAAAGAAATGGTGAACTCGTTTCTCCCCATTGGCCTTCTGATACCTGTTAAACTTCTCTTGGTACTAAGACTATAAAAAACAATTGTAGAAGAACCCTGATAATATTAATTCTCTGCTGTTCTAGGTCTTGATGTCAAGCTGTTCTCAATGTAGAGCTTGTGATGCTTTGGTTTATGATGAAGAAATTATGGCTGGGTGGACAGCAGACGACTCAAACTTGAACACTACCTGCCCTTTCTGTAAAAGTACCTTCCTACCCTTGCTTAATGTTGAATTTAAAGACCTTCGTGGCTCTGCAAGGTCAGTGCATTTCATAGTTACTCTGTTTCTGCCTTCGTACTTGTGCATGGTTATAGTTTTCCACAAGAGGATCTTGGACATTGTAACGATTGGAAAACACATGGACTGTGTTCTAAGTGGACAGAATTGCTTTATTAAGCACACACCAGTATTTACATGTTTTTTCGGTGCACAAGTTTAGGATCAAGCTATGCAGCCAGTGATTAGGAGACTAACCAATCATGCAAATAAATGGCAGAGCAGATGTTTCTCGCTCTTTTATCTCGGACACTCTCACACATTCCACACAGCCTCTGCTGCCCAGTGTTCTGGGCTGCTTAATTGAAGCCTTCTCACATATGGGTGCAGATGATCTTTTGGTATGCACTTTCTCATGGGAAAAAGGTGCTTGTTAAGGTCGACAGGAGCAGCTGCTTCTACAGAAATCGCTGCCCGTCTAGATGTATGCAAGAACGTCACTGCCTAGTCAATGGTTGTGATTGTACTGAAGGAAATTGTAAGTCATGTAAACGATTGAGTTGCATTGTAAAACAGCCAAAACCTAAAGAACGGGTTTTCTATCACTTTTTTGTTTCATATTTTCTTTGTAAGCATAACTGTATGGAATGTGTAAGTCTGTTTTCATTTTGTTTCGATGTTAAAACAAAGCCTATGGACCTTAAAGTTTATAAAAGCATATGAAAAGGTTTTTAAATCTGTCAGCAAAGAATTTTTCCCAGATCAAATTTGCTAGCAGCTTTTAATTCCAGATGCTCCACAGTGTTGTTTCTCCAGTTTAAGGTTCTCTGCTTATCATTTTTAACCTCTTTTAGTTGCACTGTGAAAAATGGACCTTAGTTTTAAGTTCCAGTTCTCACTGCGGTGGTTATTGCTGTGAAACAGAGATTGCACTAGTGTTCTCTCATGCAGAAATTGAACGTCTGTATTAACAGTAGTGTACTTAAGAGACTTAGCAAAGCAAGACACATTTGTGTTGTCCTGTGCTTATAGTGGTGTATGACTGTGTAGTCTGTAATGTCACATTACAATAGCAACCATTTTCAGTGATGTGTCAGCTATTAATGCGCTGTTGCTGATTTGGAACCATGACCAACGAAGGTTGCTTGTAATGATTTATGTCCAGTGTAGGATGTCTTTTTGCAGATCGAATCTTTTTCTGGGTTAATTTACTCTGCCAGTATAAGTTGCAGGGGTTGAGAGTAGGATGAAATTTATGTCCTGTTGTCAAGCTTTTTAATGTTGTTCCCTTTTTTTGCTACTTTTGGAAAGTAAATGTAGAAAATAATAGCTTTATGATTTTATGCTTATATCTTGACCTTTGTATTTTTCTCCCTCCCATTCATGTAACTTTAGCTTTTTCCTGAAGCAAAGTACCTCAGGAGATAGTTTACAGAGTGGTACACTCCCATTAACCACGGATCCCCTGGAGCAGAAACTGTTGACCAGTCCAGCTGTTGCTGACTTGATCAGTTTTTCAGATCACCTGCAGCCCAGCCACGCCATAGCTGAAGAAACCAGCTCTGCAGCTGAGCAGGGGTAGGTGAAACAGGATTGTTGGTTCTGTCAGAAATGCATCAATACTTCCACACTTGTAAGGGTAAGGTTGGCTTTTATACCAAATGTGGTGAAGTACAGTTGTAACTTGAGGGCCATCTCTTTCCTGCCACTCTTTTTGCATGTTTTAAGCATGCTTTTATCAGTTTGAAGTAAACTCATTCCACTAAGTGAGTAGGTTCTAGAGATACAGCTATAGAAATAAAACTTCATGTCTGTCTGCTATTGATCAATAAGTAAAACCTCTACTCAGTGTGGTTAAAACCCAATCACCTTTTAAACTCACACAGAAATTCAAGCATTGCTTCTCCTTTCCTTGTATGTATGATTTAACAAGGAGGACACTGCATTATGGGAAAAAATTAGGTCCATTTGCTGGAACACTTTGTTCGAGAGAAAGTTCTGGGAGCATTCAAGACTTGTGCTGAGCTTGTGTTCTACAACAAATAAAACCTATGTAAAACTCTGAAAAACAACACCACTTTTGAAACAGTTTGAGGAAAAAAAGCATTAAGGGGAAGGTGTCATGTTGGACGAGGGAAAAACTGAAATAATGCTGCTATGAATTGTGACCTTTTTGGTCTCTCTGGGATTGGCTACATTTTGTTGTAATTGTTGTAATTGCAAATAATCTCTTCTCCCTCTGCAGCTTATATGGAAGCAGACACTTTCTGTTTCACTTTATTCTTCTGTGTTGTAGTTGAAGTTTTATCCATTATAATTATAAGGAGCACAAAATGAATATTCCCAGATCTGCAAATGGCTTGGTTGTGTGTGTTAAATCTGACAAGCCTGAGTTTACTTAAATTAGCTTGCTGGATGAGTTTGACACAATTTTTTTATTATTATTTTGTCATGCAATTTTTAAATTGCTTTATATTATACTGTTCTGTTTATGACACTTAGAACACAAAGGGAAGAGGAAGTAAAGGTGAGCATAGTCAAAGGAAGATGATCTTCATAGATTGACACAACTGTAGATTGCTGCTTTTCTAAGCAGGGTAAAGCTGTACCAGAGCCGTGGTATCTGTACTGAACTGCAGTGCTTTCAGATTCATATCTTAAGTTATACCTGGCTGCTTTTCTGAAAGGATGTTGATACTGGTCTGAGAGGCATTTTGTTCTGTGTTCCCTAAACAATGGAGCTAACTTGGGAAAATAAAATTTCTTATTAATGGAGAAAATTGGTTTGGGATCTTTACTTGGCAGCCTTTCTCCTCTTCCTTCCTGTTGCCACAGAAATGCTATATCAGCCTATTTTCTTCTAAAATTCACACAGTGATGTGGCAGAAGAACAGACTGTAGATCCCACAGCCGTGAAGACAAATGCCAATAGTCCACCAAAAAGGGGAGTGTCCTTGACTCGGAGCCACAGTGTTGGAGGTCCACTGCAAAACATTGATCTTTCCCAGAGACCCTCTCATGGCATTTCAACAGTTAGTCTTCCAAATAGCTTGCAGGAAGCTGTGGTAAGTCTAGAAGTTGCATATGCAGTTGAGAGAAAAATATTGAAGATAATGAACTCAATAATATTCTACTGCTAGCATTCTTGTCCATTTGGGGAATGGGAATGGCCAAGCATATTTTCACCTTCTTACAGCTGAGAAAAATCTTAGTTCAGTTTTTCTAAAATTGCTTTTCCAACACTTTGTGCGAACAGATCTGCTTGATTTGAAATATTCTCTCTAACAGAATGAAGCTAGTCTTTGTCTTTCTAAACCTGGAAGTTCAGTAGTAAAGCAACTCCTACAGCAGACTAAACACAGTAGTGCAACATGTTGCAAGACTGAAAGTTTGTTCCATTTCTGTGCATTTACTTATACTCCTCCTGTATATTCTCTTAGTCTTACCTGTTGAGTGAACAGGAGAAGGTAAGAGGCAGTACTGAGACTCTTACCTTACTTGTGAAAATAAGTGTTTCTCCTCTCTCTTGGTGCTTGTTATTTTTCAGAAGCTGCCTTGACGTGTGAACTTATGATTCAGTTCCACAGCTGATATAATTACTGACATTTCTCTTCAATTTCCATTGCTGCAGGCTTGGTACTGGCTACCAGCTTAGCTAGCTTGAAACTGCACAATCAGGAACAAGTTCTAACAAATTAGCATTTTTTTCTTGTTCACATAATAGAGAAAGCCTAGGCAATTGATCTTTAAAATTAAGAAATCCCTAACAGTCAAAACTGCCGATGCTGTTCAAGTTATTGAGTGTTCGGTAGTTCCAGAGGCTTCTTCCAAATGTCAGAAGAAACTCTGCAATGAAGGTTTCCAGGATAAGTAATCCTGAAAAGTATTTCTGGAAGAAAAATCTTCTTTGATTTAGTAAAAAACAGAAACAAACAACCCCCCCCCACCAAACAAACAAACAAAACAAAAAAAACCACCACCCCCAAAACAAACAAAGAAAGCTAAAACTTTTTTTTTTGGTGTGTTTTTAGGATCCTTTAATGAAACGACCTAACCCTGCCCCGCTATCTGTACCCTATTTGAGCCCTTTGGTACTGCATAAGGAGCTTGAATCACTGTTGGAGAACGAGGGAGAGCAAGTGATTCATACATCCAAATTTATCAATCAACACCCCATAATCTTCTGGAACCTAGTCTGGTATTTCCGACGGTTGGATCTGCCCAGCAACTTACCCGGACTCATTCTGACATCGGAGCACTGCAATGATGGGGTGCAGGTAAGCGGCTTCCCCGTCTCAGAACAGCAGGTATTACAGGGAGTTAGGCAGGAGAGCTTGGTTCCAAAAAACTGGGTGAGTAATTCCTGAAGAGCTGAATATAAGTTCTTGGGTTTTTATAATACAAGTAGATAGGTTTGATTTCCACGAGGATTCTTGAAGGGAGATGTGTGAAACTAATCTTCGGATTCTAGTCAAGATGGTTTCTTATAGAAAGCCAGAGGGTGAGATTCATTGAAGAATAGGAAGGAAGGAAAGAAGATGTGTCTGCAAAGAACTTAAAACCTGTAATATACTGCAATACACACAGAGTGAGTTGCATACCTGAGTTTATAACCTTTAAAGTTAGTGGGCAGTAATTTTTGTTCTCTCCCAATTATAGGTTTTGCTATTCAGACTCCAGTGAGTTTCAGTACTACGCGACTAGAACAAAAGAATGTAGAACAGATCTATCTTTTGACTACTTTGCCTTTCTAATTTAAAGGAGTAGATTGAAACTGATATCATTTTTATGTGTAGGTACAAACACAAAATTAAATACGTACTTGTACCTGATGGATGCAAAAAAAGTAGTATTTTCCTATCTACTTATACACACTTCAACTTTAAAATTCTTTCCCTCAATTTTCAAAAAACCACCCACCTAGAACTGAGAAAAATTTTGCAAGAAATGTTCTTGAAGACAATACTAATGACATCTAAAGCATCCTGGAAAACCGCAATGCATTAAGAGGGGAAACAGCAGGATGGGACATAATATCATGTAATTACTGTTTAAATAGACTCACTGAGGGGTAAATTTTTCTTGCCTGGTAATTCTTATTGTATTAGTGATTCCAGGGACACTTAATTTTGTAAAATAATTACCTAACTGTTGTTTTGACTGCCATATATTTCTTATGGAAATAAATAGTTTATATTTGTATACATATGAAGATTCTTTGTGCTTTTTTGGGAAGGCCGACATGTGGACATACATACCAAAATGTTCATCAGGTCAGAAAATACTGCAGTATGGTATGATAAGTAGTACAGATCAAGTACAGTGTTTCGTGCACAAAAAATATTTCCAGATATATACTCATAAATATTTTCTTCAGATGCCTGTAGAAAAGGTCTTCATACATTAAGATAAACTAAAAAAGGTAATTAAATGTTGCAGTACTTGTGACTGCTCTGGTTGAGTGCAGTTTACTGTAGAAGGTATCATCTGTTCCTGTTTGTTAGATTCAAGTTAAATATAGTAAACCTTCTTTGTCCGCAAAATTAGTAAAAGAACAGGATTTTTAAATAATGTAACACTTTTAAAAAACTTTTTCCCTTTCCTCATGTGTTTTAGCTTCCTTTGACGTCTCTTGCTCAAGATAGCAAGCTAGTATACATCCATCTTCTATGGGACAATATCAACCTCCACCAAGAGCCGGGGGAGCCCCTGTATATATCTTGGAGAAATCTCAGTAAGTAAAACAAATGCTACAGAAAACAGAGGGAGCAGAGACTATGGAAAGAAACTGTTGTTTTATAGTGGCTGAAGTGTACACAGACCATCAATTTGCAATATTTTTTAGTGTGTGAACCATCTGCAATCCCTTCACATAGTCTGGGTATCAAATTAGTTGTGAAAATAAGTTTAATCTGCTCATCAAATGTAGTACGCTTACAGGGTGGGAGGAATTGCTGATTGCCCTTGATGTGGTGCTAAATAAGCCTCACTTGATTTGAGTGTAATAGCTATGCAGGCGTGTGCAAGAAGGCTGCATTACAAAAAAGTATCTTGTACTTCTGTAAATGAACAAAACATCACAAGTCCCATTAATAGGTACATTTGGCACTCCTCTTGACTGTCAACAAGTGAGATCAAAGAAAGCCTTGTCTAGCATAAAAACAGGCAGACTAGTTATAAGAACTTAAGGATTTCCTTGCTTCTGATCATCAAAAAACCTTTGTTGACCTAAATGTCTAAGTCCATGTTTTGACTTTTAAAAACTGCTAAAAACTGTGTAGTGTGCTAATTTTGGTTCTAAGGAATTAAAAAAAGTTTGTTGAAAAATGTCTGAAAAATAAAGACACTGATCAGAAAATTACATTCAAGAGCACAGAACAACATGTGGTATTTCCCTCAGATTCTACAAAGTATGTTGATGTAACCATAACAGATGAAAAGCCTCCCCAAATCGTCTAGCCATGGATGAAGATGCATAAAAATATATATTTGTGTGAACAAAGGAGCAAAAGGCCTGTTTTAGATGTGGAAGAAAAATAGTAGCTTTGTAGACAGGCCGTATAGTAGTGTCAGAAAATATTTTGAAAACTCAAAATTACATTTGTAAAGCATCATGTATGTCAATTTTGTGAAAATGTCATGTTGGTGTGGTGAAGATTACTAGGCTTGGTCTGCAATTCATTTACACACCGTGTACTCACTGCCTAATCTGTAAACTTACTTCTTTGCCAGTACATGGACTTACTATTCCCTCATGAATCACTGTTTTCCAGAAAATAATAGTTCAGCGTTATTCTGAATGTGGCATTTTAAGTAACAAATCACGATGATAAATGTCTCGATCATTTTCTTTCCTGTTTGATTCAACTATGCATTATCTATTTCAATGTGTATCCCAAAGTCACCAGTTAATTGTAGGTGGCTTCTAAGAAAGGCTTTGATAAGAAAAGTTTCTTTGCTAAGAAATGTGACGCTTCTATTTTATTTTTTTTCCCTTGTGTAACAATAATCTTCTTGCAATGAACCTAATTTTTAAGTACAGTGATAAATCTGACTACCCAATCTGATGCTGGGTAGTCTTCAGTCTCTTGTATTTCTCTATCATGTGGGACCTCTTGCACATGGATACTTGATGCATCCTGTCACTTTTGGGTAAAGTTACTTCTGAGTGAAGACTATAAGCAAAGTCCTTCCATTGTAACAAATTTCTGCAGATTGAGTAGAGGTTCTCTATGTGTACGTCACTTTTGGGAGTACTTCTGCTTATTAAAGTGAAAAAAAAAAATCTTTACTGCTTTAATAGTCTGTACGGTTGCACTTCCCAGATTCTTCTGAAAAGAAACCCTCCACACTGGCAGAAGATCAGCAGGCAACAAACACTTTGTTAGAGAACATCAAACTAAGTATTCAACGCAATGATGTTATTAAGCCAATCGACCTCCTCCTACAGAAAGTTAAGCCAGACGTGAAACGACAGAGGTAAAAGGATAATCTCTTCTTAGTTTCTCCACGCTAAAAATTAAATAAGATGAGACTGTGTACATTTCATAGTGATAATCTCATAAGGACCTCTGGGGAAGGTTCAGTTTCATTTGTGTCCACCAAAAACTATGTGTATTTTTTTATGCCCATGTTTAATGAACAGATGCACTCTGTATTCAGATGCATAGTCCAGATCAAATGGATGAATGCGATTCTTTAATAAAAATGGACATTTTACAGTGAGTAAGAAAAATTCAGGTATTAATTACACAGATTTTGATGTTGCTCCAGAGCTAGCAAATTGATAACTGCAAGTGTACAGCATCCTATTGCAGTGTGTGGAATATTCTCCCTGGTTATATCTTTTGAAATTCTAGCAACCTGCAGTACTGGCTATGAAAAGTGGATGCAGCATGATCCACAAAGAGAGGGAGATGTGTAAATAATTCTTGTATGGTAACATTTTGTCACCTGCACTGCGATTCGAGAAAGGCTTTGTACAAAAGCACAGGCTCTGAAGTAAATTACAGCAGATGTGTTTGGCGTCTGTCATGCTAAGTCATCTTTGTTTCTGTGTTTTGTAGTTACTAAAAAGAAACAGAAACTGATCTGCCTAGAGAAGCATCTTTATGACTTCCACAAGGGGAAAAAATAATATCTGATTATTTAGTGATCTCTATTTTTGAGATAGACCATGACATTCTGAAACAAGAAACAAAAAGTATGGGTGATGTGAAAGAAACCCACACCCGCACAGTACTTCATGGTCAGTCAGGAAAGAATTAATAATAAATAAAAAAGTGGTGATTAATTTAGTATTTCTTGTTTGTTTGGCATTTCTACAGCAGAGGAGGTTTTCCATAGAAAATGTAACTGCTATGTAACTAGCAATAGTGTGGCTTCCTGCATTAAGTAAAAGTATTCGGGCATTAGAAAACCTTAAGCTAGTCATTATGTGGATTGGTCACTTTCTTCAGAAGCAAGGTTAACAAAGTAGTTGCAGAAACTACATAATGGAAGTCTTCAATATTGACAGGATAGTTGGTGCTTTCATTAACTCACCCTTCAAAATATTCCCCTAGGAGTTTTTACAGGGAAATTCTTTTCCTGTCTCTGGTGTCTCTTGGAAGAGAAAACATTGACATTGGTAAGTAAAAAATGCTGTGAAATCTGTAGTCCCTGTGCATATTTTACATGAAAGCTAGTGAATAAAACTGACTTTTCATTCATGAGTTTCTAAGATTCAACTGTGTTTTAGTGAAAAGTACTGGGCTGTCAGTCTTCGGGTGTTGGTTTAATGTAAATATAATTCAGATGGAACCAATGATTTTGACTTTGTTTGAGACCAGTAATGAGTTACTTTAAACACAGAGTGTTGAAGAGCTTGAAGTTTTAATTCCTCATGTCTGAAAGCTTGCTTCCAGTCTTGTTCATCTTTCTCCGATCCACGTATCAGACCTGTGTCATCTAAACACCTGATTTCCCACCCTCTCCTGATCTCTTCTGTCCCGTCTTCCATTTGGTACTATGCAATCGAAGTGAATCCCTTATGGGGGAATGTGATAGGCGAAATACATTGAGAACAGGCAAATGGAACTGTGAAAGAAGCAGTAGGCATCCACTGTGATGTGTTGTGGTGCCACACCATCTTACGGAGATGCTTTTTGGGTCCTCTGAGACGGTGCATTTTGAAAAAAACAAAACCATCAGCATCTAGTTAGTGAAGATAATTTTGTTACTATAGAAAAATCACCAAAAGCATTTTATAGGAGTAGTAATGTACATAGTACAGTGTTTCTAAAATAACCTCAACTGTGCTTTTTCTATTTCAGAGGTCTTTGATAGTGAATACAGACTTGCACTTGAAAAACTACCAAAGGAAGTTCTTGAAAAGATGCAGAAAATAGATGCTCCACCAAGCAGCAGGGTTGAGTGTTGCAGGAAGTGCTTTGGACCACCTTTAATATAGAAACAAGGAAGACGCACACTAAACGTTTGAGAGACAAAAGCAGAGGTGAACGAACCAGGAGCGTGGTGACATATACACTTTTGAATCCCAAAAGGCGTTAATTGAGCAATTTGTCAAACCCGCTTCATTGAGCTGCAACATATATTCTTCCCTTTCATCTCATAGGCACATTGTAAAGTATGTCAAAATGTTTTAAAATTGTGAGTTTGAGTGGTTGATCTGCTTTCCCCTCATATATATTCTTTAATTTCCTCAATTTTTTTCTTCACAATATCAAGTTGTTCTAAAAAGGTGATGACTAAACAGCAGTCTATAGTTGGTGACTTTCTTAAGGGCCACCAACATTTGTGTATTTTAATGAAGTGCTTTTCTAGTACTCAGATTCTTCACTGCTTCTTTAAAATGACCTTTACCTAGAGGGGGATCCTTTTATTAGTGTGTAGTATGGTTGTATGAATGTAAATATTTGAAACCTTGGATTGGAAGCTGCAACGCAGTTGCTTTCATCAGATCACAGTTCCTAAAATTGCTACCCTTCTCCTGACTCTTGTCCCAATCAGCATTCTGAATTACCTTTGCTGACCTTTTCGTAATGTGTGTCTATAGCTGTGGGAAAACAGAAACTTACCCTCAACTTTCCTGTGTTCTCTATCTGATAAACTTTAAGATCCTGTAAACGTGCTATCTGCTTCCTCCAAAGAAGGAAAGGCTTCTACACAAAGCAGCTCAGAAATGGATGGCTTTCTAAAAATTAGGTAGGAAGTTCAAATGGTATTAGAGTTCATACAAGGATTGTCAACAGATGCTGCCTGAAAAAAATTATGCTTTATACTATTTGCATGTGTGCTTCAGAAGTGTCTTCCTTGAATTCTTTATCACCCTCTCCCTTGGTTTCATACTAGCCTGTGGGTTAATTATTTTGCACTGATAGTCCAGATTCAATATTTCAATTAAAATGTATTTATAAATGTGGTCTTCAAGATGTATATTAGCAGAAATGAAGTGCTTATGTGTATGATCTGAAAAGATGTATCCATCTTTTGGATTGCTTCTAGTAGATAAGACACTTCCTCACCTCACATATTTAATTGACTACAGTAGTCATAGTCTTGGCAAGGAGAGCCTGGATACTGGTCAACAGTTTAAATGTTTCTGTTACTTGAAAAATATGACAAGACTTATTCCAGGTTTTTGCTGAAAGTTAGTGGTGTGGCTTTTACAATGGAATAATTTGTAGAGAGAAAAAAAGATATTTGTAGCATGTAAAAGGAGCATAGCTTAAAATATTAACTGCATCTGGGTATGAATGTATTTACTTGATACTACTTTTAAAAACTTTCCTTCTTCAAAATGATGAGGGATGAAGATCTGTCTGGAACAATTTTTACATGAAACAATAAAACCAACTTTTTTTTATGAGGTGAAAACAAGGGAGTTGCACTATTTGTGACAAAATATATTTGCATCATAGACTGATGCCTTGTATTTTGTCTAAAAGTGCTGATCCTAAGTTGATATGGGGATATTACCTGGACAGATTCTCTCCTGATAAAGCTATTGTGCTTTCTCAACGACTAAAAGCGAGAAAGCACAAACTTTTTTTTTTTTTTTTTAATTCTTTATTCTTTGAGTTTATGCATTGTTGCTTGGTGATATCTGACCTGCATCACAATTAAAGAACAGTCCTTGATTCTTCATCTTTTCCTATCTTCTCCAGTTACCTAATTGACATGATTCCATCCTTCTAAAGTTAAAGTCTATCTAAAGCATTGATCCAAACAACTTATTATTTCTACAAATCAAAGCCAGCAAATTTTTCTGTATAACTCTGTATAACATTATTTTTCAACAGACAGCTACACAAAGACCGTATTTGAGTGTTAAATGGACAAACCATGTGATTATGTGATGCAACTTGCAAAGAATCAAGTTTTACTTACCCTTAAATTCTCCCAGCTCATTAAATTGCAAGGAAACTCTGTCTAGTGAGTGCTGTTTTAGATATGTGACATCCAAACAGTTTTAAAATGTAGTAAATAATATTAATAATAGTAAATAATAACAATACTAGTTTCCGTAGACACATCATCTTCATTTCCAAACAACTTTCTCGTGTGTTGCCGAAAATGTAGATTAATCAGGTAGTAGTGTTGTAAAGACAGCAAAGCAGATTGTGTCACAACCCCAGTGTTAAATGTTAAACCTTTCCCAGGTATATACACTAAAGAAACAAAAAAAAAAAAAAACAACAAAACTAAAGCCAGAGGAGAAAAGGACAGCTACAGAATTGAACTTGCTTTGATTTGCTCTTGCATATTGGCATTTTTGTACACTACAAATTAACTGCTATTCCTGAGGTAGGCACCTGGATTTCAGAATGGTAGAAGTCCTGCATGTAGCTACTTGAAATCTTTTATCTGCATATTGGAACTGATTCTTTAATATAGAATAAAAAAAAAGGAAGACTTTATCCTTTTTATAGGAAGTTTTTAATGCTTAGGTTTTAGTAGCTAACTAATCAGTTGGTTCTTGAATGTAATCCATAGCTCAGATGGAAAGGGAGATCTCTGAAAACAATTGGTTTTCATTTTAGAAGATCCTTTTTATGGGGAACAAACGTAAGAGTTTTACAAAATCTGGCCAAAAATAAGCAGGGAAAAGTTTCGAAATTTTGTTGTGAGTACGTCACAAACACTTTTGTTCTTCTGAAAATCAGGCACTAAAGGCGCACTTCTTCAATTAGTTGACAGGATGAACGTCTTGGGCTACATGGGGATGACTTAGTTACCTACAAATGCTTCTAATTTGTTTGACACCCAACTCCTAGGAATCCAAATTGATCTGAATCCATAATAGGTAACTGATCTGGGCAAAGTTCTGTGAAGGAGGGATGTGGATAAGCTTGATTTTGGTTCTGTTTTTCTGTCAGTATAAACAGAAGAAGTAGCATTTTGCTCACTTGTGAAACTCTTGCCTCCACATACTCTTTCTAGTATTTCAAGAGCCAGTGTTCAGGAGGAGATGGTTCTTCTGTGTATATTTTGTAATTCCCACGTACAGCCTGAAGAAAACATTTGCAGATCAGCATTAACTTCAAAACATGCAATGTATGCACAAAGTGAGAGTCTAAAGCAACCCGGTAACAGATGTAGATGCAAACAATGAATTTCAGGTACACCCAAGAACTTGGAAAGTTTGTATTGGAAGAACAGTTATCTAAGAGAAGCTTCCTTGAATTGTTTCCCTAAGGATGTTGGACTGCAGCCAGTTGTGCTAAGATGCTATCTTGCACCTTTCACCCAGCTATAAATCAGTTACATATACAGCTCGTGTGCTCATATGAAAATAGCTGGGTTTTTTTGTGGAATTAAACCAACAAATGAGGTCTTAAGTGTTTAAAATCAGGATTCTTAAGTTACAAAGCTTTTCTTTATGAATTATATTCTGGCACGTCACCAAAACCTGACAACTTTGAAAACCCTTCAGGCCTAGGAGACTGATGTGGCTGCAGTGTTGGCACAGTAATTGGTACCAGCTTTTACATGTTACTAGAAGCATCTGTATGTTACTTATAATCATATCCTGTCTTCACATTTTATATAACTCAAGTTTAGACAATACAGTTATAATGGAAAATATTTTATTTAGTATATGTGTTTCAAACTAAATTAATTTTGCAAGTAACTTAGTTTGTTCCTGGTGGAATTTCACATTGGTTAAGCTCAAGCTACATTGCACTTGTGAATGAGTAATATTATTCTATTTTAACTGTGAATTAATGGCTTTTTATATTGCTGCAGCTAAAAGAATATAACTTTCATTGAGTTTACTGCTTTCCTTGAATAACTGCAACATAGGGGATATTTTAAAAATGTATATTAAATTAGATCATAGAAATTATATTTTTAAAACAAATTGTTAAAATGTAAGGAACTGAAGAATCCATTCAGTAGTTTTCTCTTTTTAAAACTCTTAGTTCAACAATTATTTTAATGCAGATAACTTCTATTTCATTAATGGTAGGCAGGTCATTTTATTCACATAATTGTACATTTTAAACAAAAGGGTTCTTTTTTTCTTTCAGCTAATAAAAATCTTAAAGTGCATTCTGTATATCAGCTTTTCACTATGGATGTTTTTTTAAAATAAATCACCCTTGTAACTTTTAAATGTCGAAGCTGAATGGTTGAATTGGACTCTAGTTCTGTACTCTCCCGTGCTGTATATTGTGATGCATACGTGAGAGAATCGGATGGCGTTTTTATGTGTTCTTTCAGTCTGCATCGACCAATGGTGCAAATGAAAAGGGATTGTTTGCTGTTGTTTAGAAGCACATTAAACTCCTGTTAGGAGCTTAACATGAACTGTATTGTAATGAGGATGTAATGATGTAGTGTGAATAAATTATGAATCTATTAAGTGAGCTGGGAAGCTTAATGCAATAAAATTTGCACTGGTTTAGAGACTGTTTTGAACTGTTGAAAAATGGCATCCATTTACTGTGCTTTGATTAACAATTGTTTCTCTGTAATATTTTTGTACATTTGACAAAAATTTGAGTTTAAAAGGGCACTCTATATTCTGAATTCTGTATAGATATTCTAGACTAAGAAACAATTTTTAACGTTGTTCCCAAAATAAAATATATATGCATCCTATATTAAAATGTCCATTGTTCAGCTTTTTTCGCCACTGGAATTTACCTGACTGACAGAATTTAATCTTAAGTGCAAGTTCATATTATAGTTGGGCAAAAGACTTTTGACTGCCTTTTTTGGTAATTATTTCACAGTACCTCAGTGGCTTCTGAATGGTGGGAAAGAGCAGAGGCAGGGGCAGAGGGAAATAAAAGATGGGGTTCACTTGTGGAGATGTGGCTTCTAGAGAGGATGGCTCTGTGGCACCTTCAGCAAGCCTGGGCATCAGCAGTGGGAAGAACAGCTGAAAAACAGGCTGACTGGGACAGAGTCCATGCAGCTCTTGTTGTGGCCCCAGGCTTCCTGAGGATGGCTGGTGCACTCCGCAGCATATTTGTGGCTTTACCTGGGAGAACACTTCCCAGAAGTTCTGGTTTCTCAAAGGCTTCATAATGGGGGCACAGAGTGATGCTTTCACTTGGTGCATCCTAGCTTGCAAAAATGCTGGTGGACCTCTTGTCTCATAACATACTTGCAGGTTTACATGTAGTTCCCGGCGCAGGGGGTTTTATGAGTTGTTTTTTCTTTTTTAAATGGGGCAGTGGCAGAGATAGGAGTGAGGATTAGATGAAATTTAAGTAGTCGAAATTGCCAGTGTCTCAGGCCTTCACCTTCACAACTGAGTATCTTTCAAACCCCCTCATGTGGAGCAGTCAGTTCATTAATCTGACAGTAACAATAATACCAGACCTCAAAGACTTTTCTTGCTGATGAGAATGATGTGCGTAGCACAGATTGGTATCTTGTGGAGAAGATTCATAATAAACCCATATTTCCAGACCTGTTTTTAGATAGGGAGCTGAGGAACAGTTAGTCTTTTGGACTTGAATGTCTCGTAAGCATCACACTGACTTTCCTTGTTTTCCTCTGACTGCTTTTGTCACTGCTGTCTTCTCAATAATGCTGCTTGCTAAGAATGTTACCCTGTCTTCACATTTCCTACCCTTCATGAGGCCTGAAGGAGGAGGGAGGAGATGGAAAGAGGGAGAATGCCGTGCAGGAGCAAAAGCTTCCATTTGAGGAATCTCCAAAGAAGCATGAACACGGAGTTTGGGTTTGAAGTTGTAGAGAGGAGGGAACTGCCATTCCTGTACCAGAATCTCCCGGGAAATTTGAGGGAATGTGATGGTAAAGAAAATAGCAGAAGGTGCTTGTTTAAGGAAGCTCTGATCCTTCATGTGTTCAGAGCTACCTTGAGTGGGTAGTTCCCTACTAATTAGTGGTACTTACCCCCATCTCTGTAGAGACAAACTTTTACTGTCTACAAAGAAAAGGAAGAGTCATCTGATTTGCCAAGCTGGAGAACTGACGAGGTCCGCAAGTAATCCAAAAGGTCCTGCCTCTGTGTAGGAATGATCACATGTGCCAGCGCAGGCTGAAGGGCAGCTAAGCAGGAAAGACCTCGTGTTCCTGGTGGGCACCGACCTGACCCTGAGACAGCAGAGTGCCCTCACAGCAATGCAAGTCAACAGTTTCTGGAGGTGAGCTAGGCTGAGCATTGCCAACACATGGATGATGATCTTTCCCCTCCATGCTGGTGAGGCATGTCTGGGTCCTATGTCCAAGTCTCAGCTGACTAGGACAGGAGACACTTCGACATCCTTGAATGACTTCAGCTGAGGGCCACAAAGGTGATGAAGGGCTTGGAGCATCTGTCAGTCACACAAGTGGAAGGCTAACAAAGCTGGCACAGTTCAGGCTAGAGAAAGTTTAGGGGCATGTGTCTCTATCCCTGATGGGGTAGGTGGGAAGTAGAGAAGACAAGAGACAGACTTAGCTCAGTGGTGCCAAAAGAGGCAATGGGCAAAAACTTAAAACACTCGAGTGGATTTTCCTGTAGTTCAACTGTGAGGTTGTTGAAACACTGGAACATGCTGCCTGGGGGTTTGTGAAATCTCTGTCCTTTAAAAAATGCTCAGACTTGACCAGTCCCTGCGCTGCTTCAGCAGGTGTTCACATCAGAGTTTCCCAGGGTTGCCTGGAGGAGTCTCAGTGGCTGCACGGAGATGGGTGGCAGACAGAAACTGCTGGGAGCAACAGAGGCTCACTTCACCTAGCTATGGGAGTAGTTCTGATGTTCTATCGTTTTTGTTTAGGTTTCCTCAAGATGCTTTCCTTTGGCATTTTTTCCTCATTTGTTTTCTGTGCCACGCTCTCTAAATTCAGACCTTGCCAGTTAAAAGTGATGATGTCAATGTTATGTGTACTCTGTTTCCTTTGGCTGCGAAGAGATGAAATGCAACCTGTCAGGTTCTGACCAGGGTCTGTTACTTGCCCTGAAGCTTAAGGTGTCTTGGAGTTTGCAGCCAAGCTTCAGACTTGCAGAAAAACTGCCCTTAAAGAGTAGAAATCCTGTTGAAACTGCTGAAACATTCAAGGAAAAGCTGCTGTTCTCAGATAGCACTTGGCATTGTGTTTAGTATCGCAGGTTTTGAACTGCTGTTAAGGTGTTAAGGGACTCCTGCAGCCGCTGGCCTTGTGGTTTCATTGCGGTTCCTACTGCAGTAAAGCCGAAGTGCACAGGGCCAGAGAAAACATGCTCTTACTTCTTTGGCCTCTTTCAAATTGGGGATTTGAGTCATCCATGACCTAAAGCCATAGTGAAAACAGGTGACTGGGAAAACTCCGTATGAATTTATCAAAGGCAAATCATGCCAGGCTAAATTGGTAACTGCTACAGAAAAGTAGCATGTCAAGAGAGTACTGCTTAGCTGGACCTCGGCAAAGCAGACGCTGTCTCCCACAGCCTCCTCCTGGACAAATGTCAAATACAGACTGGATGGGCAGTCTGTGAGATGGGCAGGAATCATCTCACAGGTGATCAATGTGTTTTACTGAGGCTGGCAGCCTGTCACAAGCGGGGCCCCCCAGGGATCAGTACTGGGCTCCATGTCGTGACATCTCCATGAATGATCTGGATGATGGGACCAAAAGCACCCTCACCACGTTTGCTGTGCCACCAAACTGGGTGCTGAGGCGGACACGTCGGCAGGGAGAGCCACCTTTCAGAGACACGAAAGGGCTCTGAAAGGTGGACACGGGCTGGACCAGATGATCTTCCAAGGTCCCTTCAAGCCAGGACTGTTCTTTGAGTCTACAAATCATGATATGCCCGATTTGCCCTTGAAAGCCTAAGACTGCAGAACGAAGCAGCAGATGAACCACAACGGCAGCTCCAGGAAGCGAGTGAGGGAAAAGAGTGCAGAAAGGATTTTTTAAATACTGGTCATTTTTTAATTAGGTCATGTATTTCCTGGCTCTGACAAGGCCACACATCCTCAAAGCTTGATAAAAATAACCAGCACCCCACTAACTTTTTTCACACATTAATACAAGTGGGTATCAGTTGCACTGCTTCAGAGAAAGACTTAGTAGCAGCCTAGACAGCAGGAATAGGCCACACAGAATAGCCTATACCACACCACTTAGTAGTGGTAGCCCGTTCAGAACATTCCTGTTCTTGTCCAGGACACTCACTTCAGTGCTGGGTCACCCTGACCAGGGTAAGTACCTCTTAAATGTGTGCAAATACATTTTACTAGGATTAAGAGGCTAGACAGTGTTATTTCCCTTCTGCAGATTGTACAATTCTCAGCATTGTGAATTTAGTGAGTACTACTCTCCATATTAATTTTTGCAGAGAAACTAATGTGGATTTAAAAGGGACCTTTTTCTTTAGTGAAGCTCAGATTTAACAGGGCTTATGGATTTTCACTATTAAACTGTGGGCAATGAGCATGGTCTCCATAAAAAAAATACACTGCAAAATGGTACCCTCTTAAAATTTTATTGGATTAGCCAGCATTATTTAACACATGCATAACCACCATTACTAACCCTCTAAACCTTTTCTGATTAGTTTATTTGTCATTCAAAAATAGTCTTGGTTAAGCTGTGAAAGATGGCTTAAAGCTTGGGTAACTGCTTTGGCCAAGTCTCTTGGTCCAAGGTTGCACTGCACACAAGTGCTCCATGGCAAATTCTGTCCTTGCCAGAGATGGGTATCCCATCGTCCTAATACAAACCTAAGTACAAGGACAGCAGGTGTGATGCTTCTGTGCCCATAATGTACTGCCAGCAGGTCTTGTCTTCTGCAACTTTTTTTAGTCCAAATTTTTCATCTGATGCATTAAAAAACTGCTTTTAACCAGGTGGGGCCCTCACTTAGAAGAGCCTTGCCACACACGCAGGAAGAATAAAAACCTTCCCAACTTCTAAGATTGTGATGAAGCTTAATGTACTACTAGAAACAGAAGCACCTACCTCAACAAAAATAAAGTGGATCCCAATTACTATTTTAAGAACTAAGACTATTTATTTAGCTGCAGACCATTCTAACATTCAACACATGTATTTTTAACTTGGAGCTGAATTCCCATTACCCTTATCCAGTACAGACTGAATACATTAAGGCTCCTGTAATTTTTAATCCTGAAGTCAAATTTTCAAATCAAACCTTTTAAAAGGTGCCTTACTCATGCCCAGTAACAATTTCAAGAGCAGAATGCTGCAATACCTACAGAATCACAAATACATCACGTTTGCATTAACCTGTGAGGATCAAGAGCCAAACCAGGGCTCCTCACAGGACTACCTGCCACTAAAGCGTTTGACCAAGAGCACCATCCAGATGTTCCCTGAATCCCGGCAGGCTTGGGGCTGTGGCCACTTCCCTGGAGAGCCTGTTCCAGTAAGTGTCTGAACTGCACTTAATTCTGCCGATAATCAGCTGAAGGTCTCAAGTTTTACCAGCGTTGTACTCGGTATCAAGAGTGAGTGACAAAATCTTCTCACATGTAAGCACTACCCTGTACTTTGGATTTAAAAAAGCCATCAAAATACCCACAAACTAACCACTCAGCACTACGAAGTGGGTTGCATCCTGCCCACTGCACTGCAGAACCATTGCAGAAAATTGGATGCTGCAGGTAAATCCTGCTTGTAGCAACATCCACACACATGTCAAGTTCATAATAAAATGGGACTTCTTGATAAAGACATGGTACTACGAGTTCTCAAAAGAGAACTGCATCAAGATCAAGGTTTGTGGTCTACAAGCCAGTTGGGTCTACATGATGCAGTTAGTCTGAACTCCTGTTTAAGGGACTGCCAGCAACAACAAGAAACACAAAGTCTCATACTGGAAGTTCACCTCAAAAGGAGTTTATTGGTAATTAAATGTACAATGTCTTTTTAGTATCATGTACAACATCTTTACTTCTGACTTGATTCAGACTTGGATGTAGAAGCTCTCAAAGAAGAAAGCCGGCGCCTCTTGGCAATCTGCTCCTGGCGTTTCTCCTTGGCTTCCTGAAAGGCATGGAGTATGGAGATGTTACATATTATCAAGCACTTCAAAACATCTACGAAGGAACAAACTAGGGAAAAAGCAACTTGAAAGAATGGATTCTCAAAGTCAATAAAGCAAAATTATTTCCCTTCTTCAGAGGTCAGAAGAATTCCGCAAATATCCAAACCAACACGGACCTGTGTCTGTGCACAGTATGCACCCAAAACTTCAGACAAGAAACTGATGTAGAGTTCACAACACAACAAAGGTGCATCTCTCTCAGTTTCTATCTGGAAATCATGAAACTCAGGAAGCACTGTGCCAAAGTCTAACTGTACCTGCTTACAGTACTGCTTCAGCAGTCACTGCAGTTTTAGGAGTAAGGGGAAACACATGCAAACCAATTACCTTCTTGCCAACTTGTCCTCCCTCAAGATCAACTGCTGAAATCCTATTTCTCTACACAATCACTCAAACGCTTGGGCATCTTGAGTTAAACCAGAATTCATTTGAACTAAAATTGCTACAGCAAAAAATATCCTCAGAGGCCATAACCATTTGTTTCCTTCAAAAAAACCTCTCCAATTAGTGGGCCTGGTTCATTTCTATTGCTCTAGGACTGGCAGAAACAGATAGCAATATTTAAAAAACCCCAACTGACCAGCTATGTTTATAGGCACATTTGGGAGCTTATATTCAAAATGAGCTAGTACAGAGCAGCTGTAAGCTTACAGTCCTTTTTACCCAATCCCTCGATTCTGGGAGACGAGCTGTGTGCCACACAGCTGAGCTAAAACAGCGAACGCACCTTCATCCTCTTGGCCAACAGCTTGGCGTACTCTGCGGCTTCCTCCTTGTTCTTCTGAGTGCGCTGCTTCTTCAGGGCAATACGCCTGCGCTTGTGCTGCAGCACTCGAGGAGTCACCAGTCGCTGGATCTTGGGAGCCTTCGTTCTGGGTTTCTTACCTAAAAATCATTACACATCAGCAGAAGTGGCAGAGCACCTTCGAAAGGGGCCACAGGCCTCATCTAGGAACCTTTAAGAGTTAAGCTTTATTTACTGTTATGGTAACACTATTTAGTGTACTATGTATTACAGCACCTATATAGAGTCAACATCCTGACAGATTTTGCAGGAAAAATGAGCAATTATCACCAGATGCAGCATTAACAATATAGGATCTTAATGCTCATGATTTGTTATTAGAAATGGTGTGTAAATGCCTAACTTCTCAGCAGGCCTGTCTCTCATAACTCCCTCTAGACCTAGATTTAATAAGAGTATTCATTATCTACCTGCCAGAACCAGCCATTGTTTCCAGCATTAAAAAGCCATCTACAGCTTTACTTAGGTTTGATATTGTTTATGCCAAAAAACAGATCTGCAGTCCACAATGAGCAAACAAAACACACTACCACACACAGCTGTAAAATAAAATTTTACTACGCAATCCTGACAGGCTTTAGCAGTTACACACAACAGTCTGATGTCCGGCAGGATCATATTCTTTAATGGGCACCACCATTCCCTATGATGTGTTCTTCTCTCCAATGAACTGTCACAGAACCCAAGTCTTATTATATTCTTCTAAAAATCCACTCCTTTTTCCTCTGATCAAAAGCAAAAAAATCCCAAAACTGAATCTTACACTGCAAGAGATCGGTATTAAGCACAGCAGTACCCTTCCAATAAAAGCTCATTTCAGACTGCCGTAAGCAAGGGGGGAAAAAAATCTTAGCATCTTCTCTCTACACTGTCTTTTCCCCCATACCATAAAAAAGTCTTGTTTTAACAACATTCCACCTTGTATTAAACTTTGTAGAAACTACTTTTGGGTTATTCTTAGAAACACTAGTAAAAATTACTCCAGATTTTATCAAACATCTAAGAACAAACTGTGACAAAACATGACAGAGAGGAGTGAAGGCAATGAGGCAACCAAGAAGCTTTACTTTTTTCCACAAGTTACAGCTGACAAAGCTTAAATAAAGTGAGTGTCAACTCCTGGATGTACTATTAACTGTGCTTTATACCCTGCAGTAGCCTGAACACCTCGGCGGTAATTACAAAATCCCGACGAGCTGTACTATTGGAGTTCTCACCCTCTTTGTTCAGAGGCTTCCTCACAACATACTGACGAACGTCGTCCTCCTTGGAGAGGTTGAACAGCTTCCGGATCCTGCTGGCCCTCTTGGGACCGAGACGACGGGGCACAGTTGTGTCAGTCAGCCCAGGAATGTCCTTTTCACCTGTGGGAATAGAAGTTTAAACATGCCAATTACTACATCTGCTGAGCACCAGCTTCAGCAGCAAAACACTGAGTTTAAAATATGTAAGAATTCAAGGTAACGCTAGGTAAAATCTTTGGGGTTCACTTGTCAGTAGCACCACCCCAGCTACCCTTGGCTGCTTTAACATGATCAGATTGCTGGCAGCAACAAGAAGTGTTTGAGTGATCAGCTTTAGCAGTACAAGACTGCAGTGCTCAGAGGGACTGTTAAGACACATTCACACTCTGAAATTAGAGGACTGCCATTTCCATTCCACGCAACTTACCAACCACTACCAAGCAGGCTCCTTCCAGGTGCCTACTTCTACCTCATTGCTCATTTCATCCAGACTCTTACCCTTCTTCACTATGACTAAGTTCAGGACGCTCAAGTTCGCATCAACGATGCAGCCGCGGACGGACTTGCGCTTTCTCTCGCCGGTTCTTCTGGGGCGATAGCAGGAGTGGCCCTTGCTGAGGAGAAGGCGGACACGTCCGTGGGTCAGGACACCCTGCTTCATGGGGAAGCCTTGCTTGTCGTTGCCACCGCTTATCCGAACAACGTATCCCTGCGAAAGCAGAAACACTTCTGAGTTACTCGTGTCTGTATTACCTCAAAAAGCAGTGACACCACTACACACCGACTGGAACAGTGAAGCACCATGCCCATGGTTCCGCAGGAGTCTGGTACTGCTAGCGCAAACAACTTTAACCAACACCTTTGGAACAATTCGGCAGTTTTACTTAAGAAATGTGAAAAATACCTCCGTATACCAGAATTCACATTTAGCGCGACTCACATCCCTTTGAAGTTTTGTTGGAAAGCAACATAGTGCAAAACCCTGTACCGTTATTGTCTAGCTTTTCTGAAATCGTACACCTAACTAAAGCCTGGTATGTTTGACAAACTGGAAATAAGCACAGAACACAGGAGTGCCTAGAGCAGCGATACACAGGTAAAAAGGAAACGTACATGTTTTATCACCTTCCCTACAAAGATGGCAGCAGAAAAGATCATGTTCCTCAAATTCAGCAGCACTGTCCATATCAACACTAACTAGTCCAAGCCCATCCACCAGGCCAAACATGTTTTTTCCCGTGTATTTTCAGCAGTCTAAACACAACAAAGTCAATTTTGAACAGATCAGCAGTTTTATACTGCAGATTTCACTTGTGCTGAATACCAAGAGACAGCACTCAAATGAAGAGCAATAAGCTACTGCAAAGGGGAGCAAGAAACTCTAAAGCATAAGGCTTTAAAAACCGAAAACCCTCCAGTCAGATAACGTACCAAAACGGGCCAGCCTCATCAGTAAGTTCAGTACAAACACAGCAAGAGACACTTTCAATATGACTGCCAAATGCACACCACACAAGCAGTACATCGTGAGAAGTGCACAGTGGAGAAATTTTGTATTTTAAGCTCCTCAAATACAACTCTGGCACATCCTTCTGCACTACTTACCTTCCACTCCTCACCAAGGGAATCAGCCAGCACCTCCGTAGCCATTCGCTTCTCATAAAACGTCCTTAGCTTACGCTCATCGTCCACTTCAATGAGCTTTTGGCAGCCAGTAGCCGGGAAAGAGATGTTGAGCTAGCAAAGAAAGAACAAACAAACAAAAAAACCCCAACTTTGAAACTTCTAAGGAAGCACTGTAACAAAAAATCAGTATTTACCTGAGGGTGTGAACTTGGCACTTTAAAGCTGAAATCCTTTAACTGCTTACGCAAATGCTAACCAGCACAGGCTGTCAGTACACCACACTTGGAGAGCTAAGGCAGGGAGGTCTACGTTCGGCCACACTACGCTGTACAACTAGTTCAGTAGCACACAAAACTGACTTTATCGCAGCCAGAGGTCGATCAGACTGCGAGCAGCAAAAGCCTGTGTTATCCTCTTCCCGTAAACCCCTCACAGCACACGCCGCATTGGAGAGACGCCCAAGTCCACGGCAGGGAAACGGCACCTGCCGTGGAGGATCACTTGTGCTTCCTTGGGGCTGCTGCAGAACGCAGCGCTGCACGGACGCCTCTCGCCACTGCCTCGGGAACAGCGCTCACGACGCCTCCCTGCCGGGCCCTGCTGTCGGCTGCACAGGCCTCTCACTAGCAAAAGCCCATTCGAGCCCAGCGGCCCACCCGGAAGCCCGGCGCTCCGCGGCCCGGTGGCAGCACAGTCCTGACCGAGGGAGCGGGGCCCGCCAACAATCCACTCCCATCCGCTCCGCAGCCGCNGCGCTCCAGCCCCACCGCCAGGGACCATCGGCCACCGGCGGCGGCTCTGAGGTCAGTGCCGGGGCCATTTACAGCGGGGGACCTCGAGCCCCCCACCCCCGAGCGCGGCCCCGGCCCGGCGCGGCCTCACCTTCATCCTGCTCACGTCTCGACGCCGCGGGAAAAGGCCGCACTTCCGCCCGCACTTCTTACATACACCCAGCGATTCTCGCGAGAGCACCGCCGCCCGCGCCCCGCGTGACCGGGGCTGCCCAATGGCGAGCGAGGCTTCCACAGGCGAGGGGCGTGGTCAGGAGGCGTGGGGGGGCGTGGCCGCGCGGCGCGGCCTGCCGCCGGCCCTCCCG
>VZTA01027435.1:49605-71009 GCA_013398855.1 Mohoua ochrocephala
GGAGCGGCGGCCGCATCGGCGCCGGGGGGCGGCGGGTGGGTGGGCGAGCGTGCGGTGGCGGGCAGGTCCCGCTGCAGCCCGGGGGGCTCCTGCTGCCTGCCAGCTCCGTCTTCTCCGCGGTTTTCATGGGGTTGTAGCATGTCCTTCTGTGGCTGTCGACTTCTTTTCCTACTCCGGTCGCTGGCATGCCTAAAATGAAAGGATTTTTACCTAGTTTTTCAGGTATAAAATGGGGAGGGTTACTAGTTATACTGCTAGGTAAGAGTGTGCAGCAGGCCCCGTCCTCGTCTTTGTCGAGCCTTGTAGTGGCCAAACACCGAATTTTTGGTGCTAGATTGCCCTGGTCTGGTACCCATTTGCACAAACAGGTGTCTGTGTCTTGATGGGCGTGCAAGGCAGCGATGGGCCAAGATAAAAAAGTACCTTGGTGTTTGGAGGCAAAACTGGATTTCTCCCAAATATGTTTGGCTCCAAGAAGGCAAAGTTTTCACGGACAGTTTGCCGTAAGGTTGCAGGATGAGCTCAAGAGTGTATTTTTGAAAGAGAAAGAGATGTCTCTTTAAGAAAATAACTGAAGAATGGAAGGAGAGGGAAGAGGAATAATGTAATTGTTGCTTCTTTCCATTTAGTCATGGTTTACCCCTGAGTCCTCTCGCACCTTTCCAATACCTTTCAGCTGCTAGAGAGAACTTACATAAAAACACAGCCACAGCAGCAGAGGCAGACTGCCCTGTACCATGCATCTTGGAAAGGGAGCAATGCTCTTGACATCCTGTTGATGTAAAGAATGGCAGTGACAGATCCACTAAAGTAAGATAATAAATGCATTGAGCTTTGAGGTGGTTTGCCCTCCCATGAAAAACACATGTCCAGGAGCAAACCTGCAAATGCTCAGTCTGTTTTCTGTTCTATAGGAGGTGGTGTATGCACAAATTGAGGAGCTGGAGCTTCTGCTTTGTCTCTTTTATACTTAAAAGTGGGCAGGTTTTTTCTCCCAAATTCCATCCTTATCTGAACTGTCTTTCCCTTTCAAGCCGTGTTGACTGCCAACATACAGTGGAAGAAAGAAGTAGGTATCTGGCCTCTCCCACTGGAGTTTGTATCACGGGAGGTTCTGCACGTATAGAGCAAGTCATTTCACGGTGCACTGTAGACATCGCTAACTTGTTTTTTTCTTGTACTTAGCTGCCAAAGTCCTAAAGATGATGGCTGGTCTGTGCCATTGGCGAATTTTGAGGGCGTGTAAGGGAAATTGTCAGCTTTTTTTGTATGTCTGATGTCACTGTGCAAGAACCAAAAACAAAGGGAGGAAAAGGTCAGGATAAACAAGTTATTGAAGACAGCAAATGTGTTTTGTAGCCAGCTATGCAGGGGGATGGGTAGCCTTCTACCGTATGTGCTGGTTCAGTCTGGGATAGAGTGAATTTTCCCCATAGGCACTGGTATGGGGCGATGTTTTGTTCTGGAAACAGTGTTGATTACTCAGGCATCTTTTCATCACTTCTGAGCAGAGCTTACTCAGGCCTTTTCTGCTCCTCACCTCACCCAACCGGCGAGTGGGCTGGGGGTACAGAAGGCTTTTGAAGGGAACACAGCTGGGACAGCTGATTCCAACTGCCCCAATGGATTTCCCAGGCCATATGGCGTCATGATCAGCAAGTACAGTTGGAGGAAGGAGAAGGACGCAGGTGGGACATTTAGGGTGGTGGCATCTGTCTTCCCAAGTCACTGTTATGTGTGATGGGGTCCTCCTGCTTTCCTGGGGATGGAGAACATCTGCCTGTCCATGGGGAGTGCTGAAGGAATTCCTTATTTTGCTTTGCTTGTGAGAACAGCTTTTGTTTTCCTTATTGAACTGTCCTTATCTCAACCCCCACAGGTTTTCTCACGTTTACCCTTCTGATTTTCTCCCCCATCCTGCTGTGAAGGGAGTGAGCAAGCAGCTGGGCAGTGCTTAGTTGCTATCTGGGATTAAACCACAGCACTGTCCTGAGCTGTTTAGCAGTGGTATAGAAGCTTGCCAAAATGCTGGAAGCTGCACCTGTGTCTGGATGAATAACTGAGGCTTCAGACAGGTGGACAGACACAGAAAAAAGTTTGCCCCAAAGCCTGCTGTGTTGTAGCAGCTGTGTACAAATCAGTGAGCTGTACACTGAAAGGGGAGGAAAAAAAAGGCCATGTTGAGGGTAGTCATGTTTAGGCTCTCTTCAGTAATGCCAAGTCATTGTTAGGGTTTGATTTCTGTGTTAGCAACTTCGGAAAATTAAAACAGTTAACTGCAGTGGATTGATGGGGTTGTGCAACTGTGTCCTCAAAAAACCAGATCTTCACAGGACAGTTAGGAGGTTTTGGCCCTACTCTAAAAAGTACCTTAGGTGGCACCTACACGTTATTCCTTCTAGGAGGTGTTCATTCTGACTGACTCAAACTCCCTCGAAGTTCCAGGAAGCGCTCTTCAGCAGACCTGAATCTGGCATCTGGGTCATTAAGCTTTAGATTAAAATCTTGCTAATCCTCATTTTAAATCAGAGTTCTGGTTGAGGTCTCACGCAATATTCATGTAAGCACAAAACTGGAGCAGCTTACATGAAATGCATTTTTAAAAAATTTATTTATTTGTTCTAGTGGGACTTAAAGCACTCAACAGGATTAAATCAATAGGAGAAATCTGTTCAGAGGTTTTGTGTAAATTGATCAAACTAATTTTTTTAAACATACACAAGCTAGACTTAACATGATTTTTGTCTAGCTAAAGTGATTCAGGTCTTACACCTTTTCAGTAAAGAGGATACAAAACACTGTAGCTCAAACTGAAGGAATAGTTGTAAGAAAAGTATCTTTTTTCTGGTTTTTTTTTTTCCTTCTGAAATGAATAAAGTAATGTGTTCTGATGCCAGAAAGATATTGTTTATGTTTTAAATACCTGAAAACAGTTTTTTTGTTTTCCTATTGGCTGGGAAAGTCAGTACTTAGCAGTTCAATAAGTTGCATTTAGTTGTGCTTGTAATTTCCATTTAAGAAGGGAATTGCCAGGGTTTTATTCCTCTTCTTTTGTTCCCTAGTGGCATGGAAATCAAAGTTTTAAAAAGTTATGAAGTAGTCTTATGAGTGTGAGAGAATGCTTGTACTCTCCCTACAGCATCTTTTTTAGTACAGAAGAGTTTTAGTGTGTGTAAATGGCATGCTCAGGTACCAGGATATGAAGGATACGCTCCCTCTGATTTTACTGGGAGCTCCTTTAGTTATATGTGCTCTCTGCTCAGAAAGACGTTGTGCAGTAAGTTTTTCTGTGGTGGTTGAATGCTGCAGCTGCTCTCTGGGAGATGTAATAAATAGTGAAGAATACATGAGCTATGGTAGGACTGCAGGAAGCATACTGTGTCGGGACAGTGGCCAGATGTGTGTGAAGTTGCGTGATCATGATCTGAGCAAGCCCATTCTCTCTGTCCTATAGGTCTGTGTCCTGAATACCTACAATATAGTTAATTAGTTGGAAATTAAAACTGAAGGTCCAGAATTGTACGAAGCCAAAAGAATGTACTGTTGTTGAAGGACTGCTTTCCTGTTTTCCAGAACTGTAACATTTAATCATTGCCTTTTGCAGATGCCAAAGGAAATTTTATGTACTACTGATGTAAATTTTTGCACTTGTCATAACTATAAAAGTATTTGAATTGTACATTACCAAATCATGGAGGCTTAGTTGTGTTTTAATATAAAAAATGCACGTGCAACATACTTTCTGAAGCCATACTTCAGTATTGAAACTTTCAGTACTAAAATTATTTCAGCTTCTGAGATGTTAGGAAATCCTCCTGATGGCCACTGCGAAGAGCACAAGTCATGCTCAGGCTCCGGTTTGCAAGGGGTTTCTTGCATTTGCAGGCAGAACCTTAGCATGAGTGGGAGTTCAGAGCACTACCATAGCACAGAACTGCTCCCTTGTTGGCTAGTCACTAGTATAAATCCACGTTGCTAACCCTGTGGTAAGTAGATCTAGTGTGTCCTTTGTCATCTTGTTCTTAGGTGGAATAAGGACTCTCTAGCCAAATTTTTATAGACAGTGATTTCCTGTTCTGGTTTTCTTCATTGGTCAGTTTCAGCTGCAGAGATGGAAAAGTTTACTTCCAAACCAATTGGTTTATAAGCACCTATTTTCGCCTCTCTTCCTTTGGCCCAACTGTGTCTAAAAGCCTAAGATGCATAGAGTACTCCCAGGCCCCCAGAGGACTTGTTCATCTTCCGTCACCCCTGCCGTGTATGCTTCCTACCTGCTTTGGAGTGAGGGAAGTCTTCCTGTTCTGTGTATGTATCAGCACATCATGCACTGGGATCCTGGTCCATGACTGTATTCCCAACGTTGCTGACAGTCTCTGCTGCATGGAGATGGGTGGGGGTTTTTGTGAATGTAAAAACCTGGGTTTTGTGAACCTGTTTTGTTGAATGCGTAGGTTACTCGATCTGCCTCTTAAAATCTGTTCTCAGGCTGTGTTGAGAGGCGGACAACAGTAGCTGAATGAAAAAATTTGTACATTGTTCTTGAATTATTTCTCCGCTAGATTTTCATTATTGCCGGTACAAGTTTGTAAATCTGTGGAGATGTGATCTGTCCCAAAGGAATGTTCTTGACCCAGAGCTGTTTTCTACATCAGCTTCAGAGGAGTGTTGCTGGGGGTGATTTTCTCTTGTGCTTGGGCTAAGCAGGCAAACATGAGAAAGCTGAGGCTGGAGACTCCTCCTGTCCTTTGGCCCATTGTGAAGCAGCAACAGAGTCTTTTCATAACCGCTCAGTTACCGTGCCGTGGCTGGCCTTCAGCACTGGCAGCTCCTGGGAAGAACCAAGTGATCACTGCTGCAATGACAGTTCCTGCTAATTGCTAGTGAAGTGTTTTCAGTTTTTAGAGAATCGTGCTTTAGGCTGCTGGTAGGCAAGAAAAACCAGAAAACATGTCTTCATTCAAATCATACATGTTAAATTAAAAAAAAACCCCTAGCAGTGGTCTCAATTCTCAGCCTTTCCGCCTTCCTGTAACTAGTTTTCAGTCATATTCAGTTGTGCTTAGTGGAGAGCTGAGGGAAAAATTGAAGTGTAAAAGGACTTAAAGCTCCAGGCTCTCTTTACTCTGCACAAAAAGGGTTCTAACTCTTTTAGCCTAGCATTATATTTCAGACCTTCCAGACAACAGCTATTGCTCAATAAATTGACTTCCACAAAGCTTATCTAGCTCTGCCTAGTGCCAGCACTTCTGGTGCTTTTTCCATGCTAGGCTCGATAGCCCTTGCGAGGACAGGTCACTCGCTGGTCCTCAGGAGCTTGATCTTGTACACTTTCTGAATTGCCACAGTCTTGACTATTTGTAGATTCTCAATAAAACTCCTTTGGGAATTGACTTGACTTGTGATTTAAAGATGACTAGCCACATTTTACGTTGCCAGAAGTTTTTATGCTGTTACTAATTTAATGATGTTAAACAAAACAAGTTGATGCTTTTGCAAAAACAGCTCAGCATGGGCAGAAACAGGGGGTCATAATTTGTTGATCTGGGACTTCACAGAATGGCAAAATGTTATTATGGATGTCTTAGAAAGCCTATGGATATTTAAGATTTGTTTATTTTCTGTCTTTATGAGACTCTTTGTTTTTCTTTCCTAGATAAGCAACGTCTTGTTTTTCATTTTACCGCCCATATGTATGTGCCTGTTCCGTCAATACGCAATCTGCTTCAACAGTGGAATATATTTAATATGGATTCTGCTAGTTGTGGTTGGTAAGTTGATTAGTCTGTGTTTGCCAACTCATGTGTGAACGGAGAGAGGACACTGGTTTTTCCTGCTTGCACTTGACTGTTTTTTAAAATAAAACAATCCTGACATCTGCGGAAGAGTTTGCTTGTGCTTGCTTAAAGCCAAAGCAGCCATCGTTTCTGGAGGGAAAATGACTTTTGCAAACTGAGGTTGGTGGGAAGTTCGACCACAGTTCTGCTCCCTTCCAATCCTTCCTTGCATACTTTCTTTTTCTGTTGTTTGGGTTTACTCTACAGCAGTGCTGGCCCTCTTTCCTCTGTTTGTTGCTTAAATGAGAGCTGAAGTGCCAGTGCAACTGAAGAGAATAATAGGTTTTTCATTGTACTGAGAAGGCCCAAAGATATAGATGTGAGATTCTGAAGCTTGTTCATTCCTGGAGGCACTTCAAGGGGATAATCAGAGCCCTCTGGGGCAGTGTGGCACTTTCCGCCTGTAAACCTGTATCATGGAGTAGTCATCAGGTGCTGCTTTTTATTTGTCTTACCCATTCCTGTGCTATTGAGAAAATTCCAAAGCAGCATTTGGCTTTTCTTTCTTAATTGGTTTTGCTTTATACTTTTCTGCCTGATGTTTTTTCATGCATCTCTTTTCTAGTAGGAGCTGACATTTTTAGCTGCTACTTTTGTAATGTACTTTTGTAATGTACTTTTCTTCATGATTTTCAAGGGTATGATGGCTTGGATTGCCTCTTGGTAAAGTTGGTGTTTTTTATAACCTTTTCTAGACCAGATGGTAGCTGCCATTTCCTGTGAAATTCTGAGCACGAGCAGAGTGTTTCAGTCTATTACGGTACTGCAGCTGTTCATACTGTCTTTTGATTCATTCTTCCAGGAATTGGATCTGTTTATTTTCACGCCACCCTCAGTTTCTTGGGCCAGATGCTGGATGAGCTGGCTATTCTCTGGGTCCTGATGTGTGCTCTTGCCATGTGGTTCCCTAGGAGATACCTGCCCAGGGTTTTTCGAAATGACAGGTAATCGTACAATCGTACATGTACATTTTCATGCTTCTTGAAACTTCTTATGCTAACACCTAAACCTGCACATAATGGCACCAAGTAATCAACCTTACTACTATCGCTGCTATTTTTTCTTACTCCATTCTCTTCCAGTTGCTCGTCTATCACTCAGCCCATTTTGTTCGGAATTCCCGAGTCTGCAGTTTCTAATGGTGGCGTTTGTGTCCTGTAACTTCAGTTGATTAGATGAGATGACTTGGTCATTCATCTTCAGGTGATGAATGAGATGACAATGCCTCTGGAATTGTCTGTTCTTGTTGATTCTAGGGAGACTTTTACAATGAGTAGTTTATATAACTTACAGTTAGTGTGGGAGAATCCATCTTTCACTCTTCCTTTTGTATATCCTGAGGTGTATACGTACTAGTGAACCTATGGAAGTCAACTGAATGTTCATCCGAATTTTGAAGGCAGTGGTTAAAGATGGTGTTTAAGTATTCAAAGGCTAAGTGTTTCTTTAGAAACTTATTGTTGTAAAGGGATTTTTTTCTTTTTCTTGCATGCTTTAAAAAAATACTTTATAGCCAGTTTAAACCCTCTGGTTGTGTTTTGTCCCCCCATAAAAACATTGTGCCTGTTGTTCTTTTATGCAGTAAAGAAGTTGAAGTGATGGCGAGGCTTGAATTGCAGCATCAGTGTTGTTCTCTCTGAAGATTGCTGAGACTGCTGCCTTTCGCCCTCTTGCACTGTTACTCTCTGCAGGGTTTTTTTGAGTTTGTTTCATTGTTGGGGGTTTTGTTTGTTTGTTTTTTTTCCTGGCATGTGCCAGATTAGAAGTTGCTAATGCGTGGGGAGAAGTTTGGTGCCTAGACTGACCATTCCTCAAAATAGCTTGCACTGGGTAGACTGTACCTATAATTACTGTATACAGCCTGTGTTTGAGGCCCAGTTCTCTTCAACAGCTTCGTAAATGACTTGGACTTGTTCCAAGGAACACTAAGTAAGTTTAACGACCACACTAAATTGGGAGTAACTTATATCCCTTGAGGGCAGAGAGGCCTCCACAAATGAGAGCAATCACCAACCAGGTGAAGTTCAACAAGGGAAAGTGCCGGATTCTGCACCTGGGACGGGGCAGTCCTGGATGTATGGACAGACTGGGGAATGAGAGGCTGGAGAGCAGTGCCATGGAAAGGACATGCAGGTCCTGATCGATGACAAGTTGAACATGAGTCAGCAGTGCCCTGGCAGCCAGGAGGGCCAACCCTGTCCTGGGGGGCATCAGGCACAGCATCGCCAGCCAGGCAAGGGAGGGGATTGTCCCGCTCTGCTCTGCTCTGGGGCGGCCTCACCTCGAGTGCTGGGGGCAGTTTTGGGCACTGCAATACAAGAAAGGCATTAAAATCTTAGAGAGTGTCCAAAGGAGGCTAACGAGGATGATGAAGGGCCTTGAGGGGAAGCCATGTGAGAAGCAGCTGAGGTCACTTGTTCTGCTCATCTTGGGGAAGAGGAGACTGAGGAGAGACCTCATTGCAGTCTTCAACGTCCTCAATGAGGGGAAGAGNCTCAGGGGGGGAGTTTAGGTTGAATATCAGGAAAAGGTTCTTCCCCCAGAGAGTGGCTGGGCACTGGAACAGGCTCCCCAGGGCAGTGATCACAGCCCCAGCCTGACAGAGTTCAAGAAGCGTTTGGACAGTGCTCTCAGGCACATGGTGTGACTCTTGGGGATGGTGCTGTGCAGGGCCAGGAGTTGGAGGTGTTGATCCTGCTGGGTGTCTTCCAGTTCAGCAAATTGTAAGATTCTGTGTGGTTCAATGTCTTTGTTGCGTTAGTGTAAATTTAGTACTTCTGCATATTACAGTATAGTGCTATTACAGAAAATCGTCAACTTAACAAGCAAACAGGTTTTACTGGTGTATTTTGGTTTATGGCGTGATGTTCAGTTCCAGAGAAGAATTCAGAGTCTTAAATTTATGTGTAATTTATGTAAACTCTGTAACCCCTCAGAAACCTGAAGGTTACATTTCTTCAATCACTGTCTTCTGATACTGCAGGGTAGGTTCATAATATGGACCAAGATATTAAACTATTGGGTTTTAAAGGAAGAACAACACTTTTGGGGTAAAATACTGTTGAACTTTGTGTTAAAACTGTAAATACTGAGATGAGATGAAAGATCTTACCATATCCTTCCACTTCTCAGAGAATATGTCAAGAGAGTTACTTTTTAGGGAAGGTCTTTATTCCTTTCTGAAGTATACAGACATTCTGGGCAACAAACCTGTGCCGGTTTGAAGGCAAACCAGCGAGAGGAATTAACTCCACACGAATATGTTGCGAGAGATTCCAGGTCAGAATTAAAATTTAATAGGAAAAATTCACAAGAAAGGCAATAGTACAGAAACACTGGCTTGAACTGGCAGAGTCGGAATACGACCAGACACCCTGTTGGTCAGGGTGGTGGCAGCAGTCCCATTGGAGTGATGGATGTGGTCTTGTTGAAGCAATGATCCGTCAGAAAGGTCTGGACCTTCTCTGGATGTCCAGAGAGTCCAGAGTAGTGGTTATCGAGAGCTCTTGTCCTTTGGGAATCCAGTGGTGATATTGTTGGTGTCCCAAGCCCCAGATTATATGCAGGTAGGACTGTTTGGTACCTCCTCCACAGCGAGGCATCTCACAGTGGGATGACGTAATTCTCTCGGTCATTCTGGGCAGTCCTTGATGGCCCCTTAGTGGAGATGGCCCTGCTTTAGGCTGAGTGTGCATTGGGCAGCTGTTGCAAAGGACCAGCCATTGCCAGCTCATCAGAAGGTGCTGTAGTTGGTGATGGAATACGTACCTTACCTTGTTACCCAAGACAAAACCCTAACCTAGAACAGGTTTGGTTAAGACTTTCCGATTTTTTGCTTTGCCTGACTCATCTTCTAGTCTTATGTCTATCCTGTGCTCACAGCTGTACTCTTCACTTTCTTCATCCTCATCACACTTTGAATTTTCAATGCTGAAAATGTTGTTATCTATCATGACCAGTTTGGGATGCATCATCTGTTCATTAAGACGTTCATATCAGATCAGAACTTCCTGCTTAAATAACTTGTTGCTTTACAGCAGAAAGAAAAATTTTAAAGCAAAAGGCAAATGGAATGAGCCTAGGTGAAGGGGATGACACTTGTGGCCATGGAATGGTACTCTGCAACTACATTGAGACCCCACTTCAGACACAGAAGAGCCATCCTTGGACAACAAATGTTTTAAAAAGCTATGGGCCAGTAGTTGAAGGGCAGTGTGATGGTCCTCTGCCTGCCATAGCCCAGCCACAGACTGGAAGTGGGTTGTTTGAAGTGCAAACCTGAAGTTTAAACAACAGTTAACGTATATTTCATTTAGAAGTTGTCAGGCTGTCTACATAGGGTGTAATAGTCATTTCATGTTTGCTAAGACTATATCAAATCCTAGTCTTATAAAAAAGTCTGGGAATTTCTCGCCTGCTGTTGAATTTGATTAAGGACATGTTCTAACTTAGCATGTAAGTGTCAGTATCTTTGAAAGGTCTAAAGAAATAAAGGAAAGTAAAGCAGACTGTAACATGGCTGTAGAAGTTGGTGCATTAACAATAAGAAAATATCCTAAAAACCCATGTTAAAACTTGAAGAATGATGAGACAGACCTTTTTTGAGGAAGTACAGGGCTGCGTGCGGAGGTGGACCTAAATTTTGTTACCTTATTAAAATAATTTTAAAATTTCTGGGTTTAGTTTTGAATTAAAAGCAGTTTTTCTGCCCATGTAAACTCTATTCAGGAGCCGATTTAAAGCTGCTGTGGGTGTCCTGTCTGGAGTTACCACCTGCCTGGCCTTCATTAAGCCTGCCATTAACAACATCTCGCTAATGACTCTGGGTGTTCCCTGCACGGCTTTGCTCATTGCTGAATTGAAGAGGTGAGTACAATTCTCCTGCGTGCAGGCAGCGTTGCCTTCTCAGATTAGGAGAAGTGTCTTAGGACACTGTGAGATGATACAGTCCATCTGGCTTCAGTGCTTGTGACAGCAGATCAGAAATGCTTCTTCCTCATGCAAGAGCAAATCTAGTATAAACAGTTCAGACATTTTTTGACAAGGATTTTTTTTCCCTAGGACATTATAGTAGGTCAGATGTTTTCTGTGTTCTTGCATCATACCTCTTGGCTGCAACCCGATCTAACTCAAATTTGTTTATTTGTCGTGGAATCAGGGCACGGGTTGCACTTTATGGACAGCATTTCTTATGTGTAGTGTGCATAAGGGTGAGGTGATGGCATGGTTGCAGTCTGGATGGTAGTGGGAATGTGGAGCAAGGCCCAAGCACATGTGGAAGATGTTCCAACTCTCAGAGTTGCACTGTGAGTCTTGCATGACTTTGTCGTCTGATATGAATAATATGATGGAGTCAGAGTGACAAAGATAAGGTTAACCACTACATTTTGGAGGATTCCTATCAGTCAGGGCTGTAGAAACCATAAAACCAGAATTCAAATAGAGAAGAACCCGAGACTGATTTCCACATTATAGAGTTCTTCTGTTATAGTGATACCAGCAGCTGTCCAGAGACTTTTTTTTTCATCTCTTCACCCACTGCAGAAAAGACCAGAGGAATATTAACATTTGAACTTGTCCTTTTTCACCTGTTCTCCAGTGTCTGAGAAAGAATTTACAATTTATGCTTGCTCTTTTATTTTGCATATGTCCATCAAAACAAGTTGACTTAGCACAAAATGTCTTCGTTCTGACTGCATCTGTTAAAATAGAGATTTTTCTGTTTGCTACATTACCCTGATCTGCCACTGCTTCCGTATACAGTGGAAGCCTCTCCAAGCAATGTTTTGTAAAGTTGTTCCTGAGTCTTTTCTCATTAGACATCCTCCTGTGTATTTCTGTATTTCAAAGGCACTTGGAAACAGCACACGAGTTAGTTGTGGACGAGGTCAGTAGCGGAACAATATTCGTATGCGTATCTGCTTAGGTACATGGCTCAGTGCTGTTAGGAAGAGTAGTACCTCTCACTGAGGAACGTAAATGCCTCAGCATTCACGGGAGTCTTCATGCAGTAACAAATACAGGCAAATCTGAGCACTTGCTGCACGTCTGGTTGTTAATGAACATCATGTGTAACTAATCACTAGTTGTCCAGAACAGCCCTCCCTAGGTATGGGAATAGTTTGATGTTTGCCCACCGTTGTCACATTGGTATTTAAGACAATACCCAAAACACAGCTACTGATGAAAAGATTTGTTTTGTTACTTCACCACTACCTTGCATCAGAGCCAGACTTCCTGTAAGCGAAGATCATCTGTTAAGTACATTTATGGCGGAGTCATTCTAATAATATGTGTCTGGTACTGTTCTATAACTATTTATTTATGTTTTTCTCCTTAGGTGTGAAAACCTTCGTGTGTACAAACTGGGTCTCTTTTCAGGTCTTTGGTGGATGCTAGCACTTTTCTGCTGGATCAGTGACAAAGCATTTTGTGAGATCTGGTCCTCGTTTAACTTCCCCTATTTGCACTGTGTATGGTAGGTGTTGTGTATGAAGTCCAAAGTTTGATTTAAATGTGATCCATCCTCACCAAGTTACCCTTCTGTGCTGCCTGGTGACTATTTCTGGTTAGTTCTAGACAGAATTAACGGTAAGATTTTATAAGCCTAGAGCAAATCTTACGCTATTAAAGGTGGCAGATGTAGGAGTCTCTTCGGCCTGATCAGATTCTTAAGCCATTGGGTTCAGTATTTGTAACTGAATTCCTTGCCTTACTGGTTCCTAAAAACTGTAGCTGTGACTATGAAAACTTACACTGCCATTGATAATGATGGTAATGCTCGTGATGAATGAGGATTAGTGATTAATTAATGATAGTGAAGTGGAGGAGCAGTGAAGGGCTTTGATGTCTTTTCTCTTTTATCACCCAGCAAATTATAGTTACTTATTTGAGGTGCCATATCTCAGCATTTCTGCACAAATCTGTCAGGTTCAGAGAAGCCAAAAAGCTGGAGCCTGTTTAGACCAGGGATAAACTACAGTTTTGTAGTTTTCCTCTATATTCTTTGCCTCCATGCAAAGGACAGACAGCAATCCTGTGGGGGGCTTGTGAGAAGATTGTGAAGGACAGCCTAATTTTAAAGTATGGTGATATAGTTGATTGCTTTACTGAATTTCTGTTACTGATTCTTTTTTTCTTTCCTTATTTTTTTCCCTTTCTCGGTGCGTGGATGGCCATTCTCAGGCACATTTTGATTTGCCTTGCCGCGTATCTTGGATGCGTCTGCTTTGCTTACTTCGATGCTGCCTCTGAGATCCCTGAGCAGGGCCCTGTCATAAAGTTCTGGCCCAGTGAAAGGTGGGCATTCATTGGAGTTCCCTACGTCACCCTCCTCTGTGCACACAAAAAAACATCTGTGAAGATTACATGAAGCTGGAAGCTGTAGAATGGGGATGGATTTTCAACTTTTGTTCCAGCACAGACAATATTTATATAATGAGAAATGACTAGTGTTGTATTTTCTCTTCTTCCTAAGATAGGCAGCACTTCAAGTGTCACAGGAAGAGGAGGGAAGTGTGTTCATTCCTCTCTGAAGAGGAGAGAGGAAGCAGGAACACGGGGGCACGTGAACACTAAAGTAACAAATGGTTCTGTTTTTTGCACTGTGTTTTTGATGTAGCATTTCTCTTGATAAAAGCCCTTTTCAAATACCAAGGTCAAGGAAAGATCTTTTTGCAGTAGGTCACCTCTGGTGCTTGATCCACTTCTTTTGTAACTTTCTTTGCGAAAGAAGGCAGTCCAAGATGCCTACACGCCATCCTGTGTCCTTCTTAGCTCTGATTTTGGTGTGCTTGCACATGGCCACAAGAGTGTGCTCGTGGCCCATGCTGCTCCCAGGCCGGTGTGGCACCCAGGCTGTGCATTGCTTTGGATCACAGAATACATGGTTGCTTCCCCAAGTACAACAGAAGATCAGTGTTTGCAGCAGGATAACTCTGTAAGTGCAGTTAGGCAGTGTAAATGCAGAGGGAGCTGACAAAAGTCCCTAAAACTAGGTAGAAGTTCGAGGATTTTATTGTATTTCCACTGTCCTGTGAGTACTTGTATGCTGTACATTTCCTTCTCGCAGAAATGTCACAGAAATCCCTCTCTACCTCTTCAGACACGTTTGGTCTTGAATTTGGCGCTGAAGCACTCACAGAAGTGTGAACATTAACTTCAGTAAGATCTCAGGTCAGCAGAGATTGGCAGTGTGATTAAACTATAAAAACTCTTAGGTGCCTAGCTGCACATCTAATTTGAGAGCTGACTTCTCACCAATGCATTGCAAAGTGATGTAAAAAATAGTCCGGTGCTCCGCTGGTTATACTTAGGAAAAAAGTAGATAACTGCTTAAAAACCAAGCTGAAGACCTGGATTTCAGTGAGCAATGAGATGTGATATTTAAGTCTTGCATTCTTGCGAAAGATTCAGATTTTCTGTTTATTTTCAGTCTGTTTTGTAAAGATAAGGGATGTCTAGGTCCATTTAATTTTAAGATTATTGGTATTGAGGTTCAGAAATGGCTATAGTTCTTGTAAGCAATTAATACTAGGCCTGTTTAAAAAAAATGGTGCAAAGTGCAGCATGGTTTTCAAATATTAGCAGTTGTAGCTGCTAATAGCTGCAGTTTTGAAAGTAAAAAGGGTCTACTCGCATTTCATCAGAACTCTCAAGCGGTTTAAGGCTTTGAATGTACACTTTTATTTATAAGTGTTATTTCCTTCTTTAGTATTAGACCATGAAATATGATTTTTCTTGTTTGCTAGCACATCTCGTGTTGTACTTGGTTTTTATCAATGCAAAAATGTACTCTGTACAGTATCATCTTTATGAAAGTGGCTTTTAGCAAGACCTTTGAGGTGAATGAATTTTCAAGCATTTTAAGAGCTTTACAATTTTCTATTCAAGTTTATGCTTAGAGAGCAAGAAGTAAGGTGTATGCTGATACTCTTAAAGCAAATTGTTAGTGGGAGGTAAGACTTCTTCATGACATCTTTGAAGTGGATGAGTAGACTACTGTCAGATGAATGCCAAATCATAAAAGCAGCAAAATCTTTCCAATGGAACAGTACATATTTATACCACTTGCCAGTAGATTTGAAACACCTTTTTTTTGACGCACAGTGATACAATTTTTGTATGAAACCTGTTTATAAAATTTTATGTAGTCATGTTTGTTACTCTTTGAAACAGCTATTTTGTCCTTTTCCTTCCTCTCTCCCAGATTATGAAATGCTCAGCTTCAAACAGTTCTCAGGTATTAAAATTTATATTATTAGATCCTTATACAGATAAGATTGCTGGCTGGAACCCAGCTACGTTTTCTGATGCCTAACATGGCCCTACTTTGAGTAAGACTTTTTGATAGTGTTTGCTAAATTATTATGTTATGGTAAGTAAGTTATTTTCAGTATTGCTTGGGAACCTAATAACTGCAGACATAATGTACTATTCAAAATGACTGGAGCCTTTCTACTTAAAATTTTGCTTGAAAGCAACCTCTGACTCAAAGGGCTCTAGTTAATCTGCTGTCAGTTGCTGTCTTCTACTCTGCAGAGTCTGACTGCTCACAGAGAAGTAATTTTATAATTTAAAAAATCTCAGTAGGGCATTCAGCTCTTGAAGAAGTAAATGAATGCAGATAACAGGCCAAGAATCATCTCCTGTATTTTTATTATCTAATCTTTAGCCTTTTTACTCTTCATAGGAGATTTTGTGAACAAACATCACTATGTGTTATTCAGAGCTTCACTGTAGAACTGGTTGGAGTATTCCACTGCAGGAGCAGCTCACCACTTTTAGATGTAGCTGTTGCACTTTACCTTAAATTCGTATTAACTTATATGTTCTGAAAATAGCTACACTTATTTAAAAAAACAAAAAACATGCATTTTTTACAAGATTCACAGCTTTACAGACTGCACCAACACAATAATATTAGTACCCAAAGAAGTATGTGGTTGGCATACAGAAGGGTTTCATACACTGGATCATACGGATTGATAGAGTGTGCACAACAAGCTCTATTACACTGCAGTATGAAGTGATGTATATGGACCTGCAGGTTTTAAAGCCCCGGAATGCTTTCTTTCCCTGCCGGCAGGAAGTGAGTTAGTTCCTAGTGTTTAGGTTCAGCTAAGTATTTTGGTCTATTTAGTGGGATGCAATACTGTGTTGAGCATATTGTAGATATTGACATATGATATCCATCATTCCTTTAGTGTTAAACTTCGGGTTTTTTAAGAAAGGATGGTTAGTTTTCGGTGGTAGCAAACACTTGCCCAATTCATAGTCATTAACAACTCAAGAAGTACTGTGTAAGGAGTGGTGTAGTGTTAGGGGTTTTTTCCATCTCCATTGAAGTCTGTATACTAAGTGTTTGTGGAAAACATGTACTACTTTGCAGCATTAAACTGTATTTGGAGTAAATATTGTTTGCTTTTTCATGCATCATTTTTGTGGAGAAGAATGCAGCTGCCGGTATAATGCCTTGAAGTATAGTAAGGATAATTTTTCCCTTACACAGATATCAGCAGTTCTGACTCTCTGAGGAGGAGGGAGACGGTTAATTAGTGAGATAATGATTATTTTGCGCATCGAACTGGTTTTTGCAACTAGAACAAATACTTGAAAACTGCAAGTGCATGAATCAACAGAGACAAGTAGCAAGGAATGGCTAAAAATGAGTGGCCTGCATTTCCACAAATAGACAAAACTGGGTCAGAATGAGTACCTTTGGGAGGACGAAGTGGGGATCTTCAGTTTATGTTATCTAAGACTGCGCTTCCAACTTAAGGGAGTGAGATTGTGGCTGTGTAGTAGCCTTGCACCTGCCCCTCCCCTCCTACTTCCCTTTTACCATGGTTCCTCTCACTTCATGTAAAAGACCATTTTTGAGACATTTGTGGATCCTCATAAGCAATTATAATCAAGCTTGAAATAGCTGTTGTGTGAAAGCATAGCTGTAATTCAAGAATGTTACTCACTCAGAGTTAATGTCTGTAGCTGCTAAAAATTCAAAAACAGCTGGTGGGTTGGCTCATACATTGTTGTGTCACTCAGTCTGCTCTTATCTGGAATTTATGGGCATGGTTTCCCATGGAAACGAGAGGAGCATCATCATGCCACTGCATTTCCCTGATAGCTTCAGAGCTGCAGGCTTATTTTGTCCAAGTCTGACAGAGGCAAGAGCCTTGGAGGTAATTTTCTACAAGCTGTGCAAAAGATGGCCAGGTAGAAAAGCCAGGCCTCTGAGACAAGCTATTGTTAAAATAATAGAGAACTTACCCAGGAAGGAAGTCAAAGCAGTGCTCAGGTTCTGGATTCGCTTTCACTGTGGTTTGTACCAGCTACAGCATCAGGAGCCGCTTACACACGGAAAGAATTTCACACGCTTCTGTTCCAGAGACAGAGGGATTACTTTCTTGTGTAACACACAGAAATCAACGTTTTTCTCCAAACTTATATGGCAGAAACTCCCCCAAGGGGTTGGTTGGCAGTGTCTTGTATTGCTGTACTCCAGGCTGTCAGATAAACACAGTGCAAGCTGAGAAAGACTGCAGTTTGAAGGAGGTGACTTCCATGCCACAAACTCAGGAACCATAAAAACCTGTTTGTAAACTTCCAGCATGTAGTGAGGAGGTGAGTAGGCGTTGGTTAAAAACAAATTGTGTCTACCTTATTTAGTTTTCTTCTGCAACAGGTTATTTGCTGTCCCTGTAGCTGTAGAGGAAACTGTGTTATTAGATTTTGACACATAAGAGTTCTCGCACCGTCTGACAGGACATTATTATAAAAGTGCTAGAAAATGTGTTTTTGACAGAAGTTCTGTCTGTGGATTTGTGTAAAATTGTTTTGATAGCTGTTTCTGAGCTGTCCTAGGTGATCCATTATAAAATCAGAAAAAGGTGTAAAGTGGACCTCAGCAGAAGGTCGTTCCTGCGTCACCTTCTGTTAAATTGCTCAGCAGTGCCCACGTAAAAGTTACTGATAAAGTCTGGGAAGAATACCTTGAGAAAGAAGTCCAAAATCCAAAGGTAGTTGGCTGAATTGTAATAAAAAGAACAAAATTGAGTCAGAACAGTGCATTAAACTTATGTAGTTATTATTGACAATGCTGATTGCAGAATAACTAGGAAAGAAGTTCTTAGTACAAGAACTGAAGGGTTAATGTGGATCAGGAGCCAAATATCATACAATAAGACATCACCTCATTAAAAAGAAAAGAACCCAACATCATACTGAAAAAATTCTGAAAGCCTGGAAGAAGTCCTTTCCTTCAGAGAGTACCAGTGAGGATTGCCAGCAGTTGGAAGAAACAAAAGGCCCGTATGGAGAAATAGACTTAGCCTTAAAAAAGTGTGAGATAGATATGAACATGATGTACATATGTACAAGGAAGTGTGCAAAGATTCAGGGCATTAGGAGAGGGGAGGTGCAGGAAGCACGAGTAGACTGTGGAGGGTCAGGATCTCTGTTTCTTCATGAAGATATGTATTTAAGGAGCGATTGGAGAAAGCTGTAGGCATTTGTGTAGGTCATGAACAGTGCTGATGCTGCCTTGGGAGAGGGATATGGAGTAGTTAGTGGCAGTCTGAAGACTCAGGCACTGATTTTTTTTTTTCCTCGTTGCTGTGCTTATGCACATGGGCTGGACATAGAATGAATTGTGGGCAGAGGTAAAGATGAGTGCTTGGCCTGATTGCACTGGCAGAGAAATACCAACTGTACCTAAGAGCATAATTGTGGGCATTACTGGAAAGTAATTGAAATTTGTGTAGACTCTTAGGTTAGGAAGAATCCAGGAACACAAAGGTCAAGCCATCATCATGCTTATGGGAAATACGCTGTGACACTGATGATTTACAAAGCCTAGTCTGTTTGGGGAGCACAGAATACACAGAATCACACAGACTATTCTGACTAGGAGGGAACCCACAAGTGTCATTGAGTCTAACTTTAGCAGATGGACGGTATGGGGATCAAACCCTCGGCCGTGATCAAACCCAGCAGAGGTGCCTTTACACCCATCCTCATAGCATGGGCAATAAGCAGGAGTTGGAAGCCACTGTGCTGCTGGGAAGTTAAGACCTTGTTGCCATTACTGAAACCGGGTGGGATGAATCCCATGCCTGGAGTGCAGCTGTGGATGGCTGCAGGCTGTTCAGAAGGTACAGGGGAGAAAGGAGTAGTGGAGGAGTTTCCCTCTGCATCAGTAGGTAGATTGAGTGTGAAGATTTGTCTCTCAAGAAGAGCCATGGGCATGTCAAAAGCCTGTGGTGGAGAAAAGGGTAACAAAGGGTACCTTGTGGGTGGTGTCCACAGCAGCCCCCTGATCAAGGACAGCCTATTGGTGAAGCCTTCTGGCTCCAGCTGCGGGAGGCACTGCTCTCACAGGCTGTTGTGCTGCTGGGGGACTTCAGCCACCCCGGCCTCTGCTGGGAAAATAGCCCAGAGAGTTGTAGGAGATCCAGGAGACTGCTGGAATGCATGGAGGGTAACTTTCTGACCCAGGTAATAGACAGCCCTGCCAGAGGGCGTGCAGTACTGGATCCGATGGTCAGCAATGTAAGAAAATGTGTCAGAGACGTCTGAATTGTAGGCAGCCTAGGCTGCAGTGATTCTGTGTTGGTGGAATTTGCAGTCCTGAGGGAGATAGGTCAAGGAGAAGTGTGAAGGTAAGACCCCAAACTTTAGGAAAGGAAATTTCCAGCTCTTTAGGGAGATAGTCTGTGGGATCCCCTGGGACACTGCCCTCAGGGACAAGGGACTGGAACAGAACTGACAGATCTTTAGGGAATTCTTCCATAGAGCACAAGAGCTAGCAGTCCCCAGGAGCAAGAAATTGGGCAAGGAAGGCAGGAGACAGCATGGCTGAGTAGGGAACTGCTGGTCAAACTAAAGGGAAGAAGCAAATGCAGACAGTGGGAACAAGGACTCATGACCTGGAAAGGGTATAGAGATGAAATTCAGTTATGTAGGGATGGGGTGAGGAAAGCCAAAGAGAAATGAACTAAACCTGGTATGGGACACAAAGAATCACAAGGGCTTCTACAGGTATGTTAACCAAAACAGGAAGGTCAAAGGTGTCCTCCCCCTAAAAACAAGACTGGAAAACGGGTAAGAATGGATGAGGAGAAGTAGAAGTGACCCGATGAGCTGCATCCCAGAGTGCTGAGGAAATTCACTGATGTAGTTGCCAACCCACTCTCCATGACATTTGAAAAGTCATGGCAGTCAGGTGACATCTCAGGAGACTGGAAAAAGGAAAACATTGTATCCATCTTTACAAAGAGAAGAAAAGAGGACCCTGGGAACTACTGACCTGTCAGCCTCCCCTCTGTGCCTGAAAGGATCTCGAACAGAAGCTGTGCTAAGGCACATGGAGGACAGCGAGGTGATTTGAGACCTCCAGCAAGGCTTCACCAAGGGCAAATCCTGCCTGACCAACCCATTGGCTTTCTGTGATGGAGTGATTACATCAGTGGGCAAGGGAAGAACTACAGATGTCATTTATCTGGACTTCTGTAAAGCCCTTGACACGGTCCCTGACAACATCCTTCTCTCTAAATTGGAGAGCAACATATTCAGCGAGTGGACTGTTGTGTGATAAGGAATTTGTCGGATGGTCGCATGCAAAGAGTAGTGGTCAACAACTCAGAGTCCTGATGGGTGTCAGTGACAAGTGGTGTCCCTCAGGGGTCTGTATTGGTACCAGTATTATTTAGTATCTTCTTTAATTACAGCGATGAAGGGATCAAGTGCACCCTCAGCAAATTTGCAGACAACAACAAGCTGAGTGGTGCAGTTGCCACACCTGAAGGACGGGATATCATCCGGAGTTACTTGGATAAGACAGAGAACTGGGACCATGGGAATTCTATGAAATTTAACAAGGCCAAGTGCAAGGTGCTGCACCTGCATTGGGGCAACCCCCGGTTCCAACACAGGCTGGGGATGAACAGATGGAGAGCGGCCCTGCCCAGAAGGACTTGAGGGTGCTGGTGGTGGAGAGGCTGGACAGGACCCAGCAATGAGCACTCACAGCTCAGAAAGCCAATTGTGTCCTGAGCTGCATCCAAAGCAGCGTGGGCAGCAGGGCCAGGGAGGGGCTTCTGCCCCTCTGCTCTGCTCTGGTGAGACCCACTGCTACAATCCACTCTAATCATAGAGCAGCAAAGACAACTCTCTGTGAATAAAGCAGAAAGAACCCTGAGGTTCAAAAATTCCCCAAAATGAGATTAAAGCCAAACACGGTTAAATGTTTATACCAAAAAATTGATACGTTTTATTTAACAGTAAAAGAGGCAAAGAGAAAGAAAGAGAAAATAAAGAAATAGAAAAAAGAGGTGGGGGGGCACAGGAAGAGTGACAGAGAGATTAAGTAGAAACATACCACCACTCCATGGGTCCCAGCGATGTCTCGTTGCTTCCCTCCATCTGGTCTTCTTGGTGGTGAGGGTCCCCCACCACAAGGCATAAAATCTAATGGATTCATATACGTTTGGGCCAGTGGGAGCGCCGAGGTACCTACCCTTAGGGGGGGCCAGGTTTGGCATTGTCCCTTGCAAGACTTTGGATCAGTTG
>VZTA01027438.1:0-61803 GCA_013398855.1 Mohoua ochrocephala
ATATATATATATATAAAATTTAGGCTATAACAAGCCAACTTTGGGTGCAGGGGAGGCAAATGAAGGGGGAAGAGGGAATTCCCAGTCTTACGCCACAGACCCCTTCTCGAGGACTATGAGTTTGTTTAGCAGGAGGATGCTCATACATTCCTGTCCTCCCAGTAGGCAGAAGATGAAGAGAGTGAAATATTCACTGCTTCTAAGTCAGACCTAATTCACTATCTCCCTTTGTTGCTCAGATGGTGCTAGTGTTGGAGGAAGGAATATGAGTGGGAAGAAGAATGTAGGATAAAACAATTATAAGATAGTAAAACGCTCCTTGACATCATTGCTGGGTCAGGGTGTGGAGCCCAAACTCCACACTAAACCACAGCAAAGGCAGTGTGGATGCCCATTAATTTTGACTGGCTGAAGAAATCTCCTTATCTCTCTCTGTCTTGCCAGCAAGGCAGTTTCAACTACATTGTGATAATACTGCATTACTTTTCAAAACATTCTACCGACTCAAAAATATGGCTCCCCTTCCTGACAGAAGAGCAGAGTCCTGCTCCCACAGCTCAGACCCTGTGCTCGTAGAGAGAATGCCTTGTCTAGGCAGGGCCGTGGGGGAGGTCAGGCTGCTCTAAACCAGTGCCTCCTGCAGGGAAAGACCTGGGCGTGGGCTGTGCCCAGGCTGGCTAAACAGGAACAGACTGCATCCCTGAAAATCATTGGAAAAGAAAACCATTTCCGAGTGATTTGCTAACAGTTTAGCAGATCCCAGGGCTCCCCCTGGGGACTCTGAACCTGCCACAGCAGTCACCCAGCAAAGGCGGTGTCAGAGGGTGGGCGAATGTAGGTGCCTTTTGTGGGAGAACACATGGCTCCTACACACTGGCAGGCTGTGGATTAAGGGGATATGAATTCACAGGGGGAGACTGTGCTTCAAGACATTAGTGAATTTCTTATTATATTTTTTCTCACCTGTTTTATCAATTTCTGCTACAAGCCAGAATTAATAATTTATTGTGAACTTGTTGAATTATAACTCCCTTAACTTGTGAAGAAAGAAAAGACGAATATTTTCTCTCTAGGGCAAAATCCCCTTCTTCCTTTAAGCCTGTTTCCTGGTCAGTTGAACAGTCTTCCTTTGATTTTCTATCTGCTTGAGACTTATTTATTAATCCTGTGTGGTCCATGGGGAGGCATTTTATAAATGATTCAATAAAATGTATTCAGTGAGTAGGAATGGTGTTCGTGCAAGTTTCAGCATTCTCTAGGGAATAGTCTGAAAAAATGGGAAGATCTGATAATAATAATAATTATGACCCCTCCAGACCTTACTTACCTGGCTTAGATACAACATTTCAGGCAACATTTTCTGTGATTTAATCCATTTTTTCAGCTTTCTTTGGATTCTTTATTGAAACCTTTTAATCCATATTTTCTGTGTCAGGAAATGTGCATTATTGACAGAATTCTTTGTAAGAACATGAATGATTGTATAATTGGAGGAACAAAAGAAATAAACTCACCTTCTGCCTAAATTCAACTGGTAGGGTTAAATCCTTCCTGACCATTGCTGGTATAATACTAGCCAAAGCAAGAGCAAGCTCCCACTGCCTCTAAATATTTGACACTGAATTCTTTGTCACTTACTGTGTCCTCAGTAATTGATCATCATCAAGTAATCGTCTCACCGTGGATGGTTTTAAATAATTACAATAAGTTTTATGGGAACTTTTGTGGTTTTGCACTTAAGGTCTTTGCTTCCCTTTTAGTTTGAGAAGGATAAGGCTTTCACATTGCTTTTCAGTTAAAAGAAACTCAAAATGCACCAGTACAGGATGGGGACCAACCTGCTGGAAAGCAGCTCTGTGCAGAAGGACCTGGGTGTCCTGCTGGACAACAAGCTGTCCATGAGCCATCCGTGCCCTGGTGGCCAAGAAAGCCAAAGGTATCCTGGGATGCATTAGGAAGAGCACTGCCAGCAGGTCGAGGGAGGGTCCCCCCTCTCTACTCAGCCCTGGTGAGGCACATCAGGAGTGATGGGCTCCTACATTCACAACAGACATGGAGCTCCTGGACCGGGTCCAGCGGAGGGTGACAAAGATGATGAAGGGACTGGAGCATCTCTTACCAGGAAAAGCTGAGGGAGGCTGGGCCTGTTCAGCCTCAAGAAGACATGACTGAGAGGGGACCTTATCAAAGGATATCAGTCTCTGAAGGGAGGGTGCCAAGAGGATGGACCAGGCTCTGCTGGGTGGTGCCCAGCAATAGGACTGAGGCAATGCGCAGAAGCTGATGCACAGGAAGTTCACCTGAACATAAGAACTTCTTTACAGCGGAGGTGTACGTGCACCAGAACAGATTGCCCAGAAAAGTAAGGAAATCTCACCCCCTGGATATAATCAAGAGCCGTCTGGACACAATCCTGTGCCATGAGCTCTAGGATGACCCTGCTTGAGCAGGGATGTTGGACCAGATGTGGTCCCTTCCAACCTTACCAATTATGTGATTCTGTGAAAATATCAAAGCAAAACCCACCTGATGCTGATAAAAATCCTTCTGTGCAGAAATCAAACAAAGCCTGTTGTATTTCATGTGGTTTGTTCAAAATGCTGTCTGTATCCTTCTCTGGCACCTGGAAGTGACTCAGATCTCAGTTTGAGTTTGTGGAAAGCCTCGTGAACCTCAACACACCTATCAGTAAACACGTCCTCACTTCAGGGTTCATAGCAAAGCCAATCTTATGCACAGCTACTTCTGAAATGTAAAAGTGAAAAAAAGTACTCTGGCCTTTGTTTTATTTATTAAAAAGATCAATCATTGTTCTAATTTTTTTAATGGCACATTTAGGAAAAAAACTTTCCCAGACAGATTCTAGCACCAGGTATGAATGCTTTCTCTGATGAAATGGGAAAATGTTTTTTCCTCTTCTGCTCAGCTGCAGAGACTTCCAGGTATCTACAGGAGGATGTCATCCTACAAGTAATGCTTCATTCACTTGGGCTTAAGAAATTTTTATTTATGATGCACTATAAATGCATTTATTCATTTATTTGCATTTCCCCAAACTGAAAGTTGCTTAAAATACATAACATGAAGAGTGTGGAAGACAGTGAGATATGCATCTTTGGTGCTCATCCAGACATCATGCTTCATCCCAGTGATGATGACATTTGCCACCATAGGTTAATAATTATGAAGTGCTTGGAGACCCCTCAACGTAAGAACCATAATGTAAAAAATACAGAAAATTATCATTACTGATAATGTGGTCTTCCTGAATACTTGCTCTGCATCAGCAGTATTGTATTGAAAAAAGATGTTCTAAAATTTGGCTTAATGTAGGAATTAATTAGCTTTCAAAATCAGTTTCTGGCCAAGGAGAACACTTGGGGGTTGCAGGTAGGATCACTTGCTGGAGACAGGCAAAGGAGCTCCCAATATGCTTAATTGGAAATGCTTTGCCAGCTCATCACTGCTTGCCCATTATGCTCGGGCTGAAAAAGCAGAGCAGGAGAGCTGTCAAAACACAAACACTTTTATATCCAAGCCAGTCACTTTATTTTAGAGTGAGGCTAGTCAGGGGGAAAGAGTTCACGACCTCACAATAAAAAATAGCTTATAGGAACAAGCCTAATTGTTTGTTTCCCTTACCCCGCCAGCACTGAGTCTCAGTCTGGATGTCACTTTGGAGAACACTGTATCTTATTAACAAAATAAATAAAATCAAAATGAGGAGTCTGTTTATAGTATGCAGAGATTTTTTCCCACTCCTTGAGCTGTAGTGTAATCTGTGTAATGGTCTATTCACAGCTCGCATTTGAATCAGTAACAAAGGCAAATGATGTAGGAATTTGCCCTCGATGTGATGTACTTGAGGGGTTGACTTGAGCATTTTCCATTGATGTTAATGGAAATAATGTTCATAAATCACCCACACATCAGTGGAGAAGTAGATACTTGAGTCTACCAAATGTGTAATGTGTCCAAATCTCATCTTTTAATATTTGAGGAGTTACTTATTCTTCTTAAATATAATGACCAAGAATGATTCGTCCACTAATTGTCAGTTTGATGTAGCTTCTACTGGGAGATGTGCTAAGCTGGTTTGTTTTGTATTTACTTTTCTATAGCCAAACTCTTGAATGATCTTTTAAGGGACCCTACTGAATGTCTGGAAGACTCTGGCTACAACTGCGTCAGTAAAGAAAAGCGTGCTGGTTCCTTCTCAGACACTGCCGTTCATTTGTGCCTGCTGTTAAATAGTCAGGAAGGTTTCTGGCATGCCGGAAACTTGTCTCACCTGGCACTCTACCAAATAATTTGTGGTCTTATTTTGAGAATTACCATGAGCTGAGGGCCATTCTCAAACAGTTGCCTGGGTGCAAACATTTTGTTCTGAAGAACAGGCGAGTTTAATAATATTGACTCAGGCTATTTCTTGTCAAGTGAATGATCTGGAGAAAATTAAATTTTACTCTCCTAGACTTAGTCTCTTTGTGTATTGTGTCACCTGTGTAATTCCTAAGTTTTGCAAGACTGAGTGCATCCCTTTGCCATTAATGATGTCTCCATTTGAGAACCTTTTACAGAGACTGAAAATGTCTTTCCAGAAAAAAATACAAGTAGGAATGGAGCCGTAGTTCTTACAGGCTCTTTGCTGTACAGAATCTCCTTCCCAAACCCTGATATGATCAATTAGTGATAAATGTCATGAAGGGATGAAGTGGATACTTTTCTATTAGACATAAGATTGAGAAAAGCAATTTATTTCAGTCCCCCACCCAAGTGACACAGAAGGATGGAATTCTGTGTAACTGATGGATAGACAACACTTCCTTTAAATGAGTGTCTTGAATTTGTGTTCTGGATGAACCGTAAAGATGGTATTTATTTTTTGTGTACACCAATATCCATGTTTACTTTCAAATCACTGAGCAAGAAATAATCGGTTCTGTTACCCTCAAAGTAATTTATTCTCTATATTGCCCATTTTAGCAAAACTTCAAATTATGTGAAGGCTTGGCTACCACTGATGGTTTGGGAAATTCTGGTTTTGGACTCTAGGGAATCCATCTGGTGTGGCTGCTAATTTATTTATTAATGCTTTATTCACAACAGGGACTAAATATTTAAAGTTTGTGACCTGCTCTATCTCCAGCAGCTTGAAGCTTTTAATTCTATTATTATTTTTCCACATACTGCAGAAAAAGAAAGCACACTTTTAAATAGTTTTTTCCTCCCCTTTTTGCCCCTCTGTGGCTCTCCAAAAGGTTAGGTTTGACAATAGGAATATAGTCACAGATACTCTAGGCAACAAATGAGAAATGTTCTTTTGTGACCTTAATGTTGGCAAGTGATAATAACCAGTGAACCATGAAATACTGCTGCAATATTGTTCATGACTTTTCTGTTTTCTAAGATTAATTTAATGTTCTGAAATAAAGTGACAATCATTTATTATTCTGTTTTACATAGCTTCCACCGGGAAGCAAATATGAAAAGCTTAATTTTCTAGTCCACTTGCAGCAGTGTTCCTAGTGAAGAATCATAGATATATGTATAAGTATTCCTTGGTTAATGTATACAATACAATCCTTTTGTTTAGCCTTGGTCAGAAATGTCTGGGTTAGCATAGAGTCAGCTAGTGTTCAAAAGTAGAAACTACCTTTCTCTCCTAGAGATTAAATAGTTATAGTACTAATTATTAATACGCTAAAGGCGTGAACTATGCAAGAAAATTTAATTTTGAGCTACTGTTTTCTGAGAACATATCCTGCTTTCCTAAAGAAGCATTTTCCCTTTTCTCTTTAAAATGTAGCAAACAGGAATTTAGCCAACGAAACCTCCTTGCTGCCAGCTATTTCTATTCAACAAGTAGATTAGAATAACATTTTCATCAGAGGATGCATATATAGTTCTCATATCAAGCCCAGTTCATCTTTCCATGTAAACCATTATCTTTTTCTTCATAGGCTGTTGGTAAGCAAACAATTTTAGGGCTTGATAGTGCAAGTCTTCCTCATCTTGAGTAGCACTTACCCATATCAATGCTTCCATTGACTTCACTAATATTGCTGCTCTGAAATACATCAGGTGAGTAAAGCCAGGAAAAAGAAAAGCCTTTAATTTCAAGGTCAAATGGATGGGGGAAAGTAGATAGCAGTATTTTTAAAGTCAGTGTGGTCTGTTTGTTGGTTTTTTCTTTCCTTCAAACATGTGTGCGGTTAAGCATTAGATTTAATAATTTAACTAATTAAGGGCTGGATTCTCAGAGAAGCTGAATATGAATCATTTTTACTAATGTTATATTATTTCCCAGTAAGGTATTTCAAGACATTATCACTGGTCAGGGATTGTTTATCTTGGAGTGGGATCTATTCTAAATGAAATGCGTGTCACTTTTTCTGGAAAACTTACGAGTTTCCAAACCTTGGGGCATAAAATTACATGCCAGATCTTTTGTTTGGTCATCTCAGCTAATGGAGACTTGTTTCAAGAAAGGGGGCATTAATTAAAAATCAAATTTCTACACTTTTGAATATCAGACCAGAACAAGTGGAATTACTTAAGCAGAGGATTAGGTGCCTGGCATCAACAACTTCCTGCAGAAAAAAATACTGATCTATCTACACTTGAACTGGGGGCCGAAGACCAGGGGCTATGGTGCATCTGTATAGAACACTATGCTCCCAGTGTCTCTCACACTGACGGGTATTAACTGGTAGATCAAATAATCACCAGCAATTCTGGAGTCTTAAAACAAACAGATTAAAAGAAAATCCTCTGTGTTAATATTCTGATAAGTAGCCTAAACTCTGATGTGACGTGCTGTACCATGGCTCAGTTTGGTTCCAGCTGTTCACACATTGCAGGCTGTTGTTTCCTGGTTTAACAGTAATGCCTTTTCTGGAGTGTTCTGGTTAGATAATTGTTAAAACCAAGAGTGAAATGTTAGATTCACCACTATTAGTTATCAAAGTCTTGGCTGTCAGGAATTAGGTACTGTGCTGCTGCTACTAGATGTGCAATAAATAGTGTTTGTTTTAAGAGTCAGAGATTACTTTTGTTCAAGACATCTCTGCTCATTATATCTCTACTTGAGGAGCTTTCTTGAAGACTCACGGTAAAGCCTAAGCTAAGAGTAAATATAAAGCCTGCATCCTAGTGGGATTTAAAACAAATAGAAGATAAAGGACCTTTTTTTTTTATCAACTGAAATGGCCACAACTTGAAGTGGATAATTTACTGAATTGCATTTCATTTCCTTGTAATGTAGTACATGACATAAAAGCAAGATTAGGTGCTGGGATTCAGAAGCAATGAAACAGAAGTCTGTGGGTGCTCAGTGGATATTTATATGCTTCTTTAAAACACGTTTTATCCAAGGAAATTCAAAAGGAGACTATAGGCTGTTATTCAGAAAACAGTTTTATGGCATGATCATGGATTATGCAATCACGACATGCAGTGGTTATATGTGAAGTACTCAAGTTTTACTACGTAATTCAGTAAGTCTTCATAGCGGAGGTGTATACAAGGAGACTAGTAAATGTATTTCCTGTATGGAGAATAAAGAATTTTGCCTTAAAGCTATTAAAATTGACATCGATAAAAGCACATTGCACCGACAGTTTGAGAGGCTGAGAGCTCAGTAAGAAAAAGATATTAATCAAAAAGAAGGGAAGTATTTGCTTATCTGTTTCCATTTTCCAATTCACATTAAGATAATGTTCTTTGTTTCTGTATTTTGTGACAATTTATGTTGTCATAAAAGCTCCCAGGTGTTCACCACAGGATATATGCAGAATGGGACCAACTGTCTCAAGGAAAACCTTCAGGTTAAAGTCATGGAGGTAGATTTATCTCAAAGTGTTTAAATCTTCAGGCATGTTTTCAAATGCCTCTAGTAAACTCAAACCCTTTTTGGGCCCCATGTCCATTTAGGGGTGGGTTTAGCCCTTCAGCTACTGAGTCCTTTGGACACCGAAGCTTTCATCCTGCAGCGCTGTATAACAGCCATCCACATCCATTATCCTCCACCTCATGGATTTCAGCAGGAATTTTGGAATTATGTTAAGTAATAACAACCTTTAAATGTTGCAGGACATTTAAAAAATGCACAGATATCATTTAAGTGTTTATGGATGGCAAAGAGTAAGCTTCTGAATACATGTATCAAAGAAAATATAGTACCATTTTTTGTTTGAAAATCTGTTTCTTTGTTCTTCATAGTAACCTGTTCTGCACTGTACAGTCTCTGTATGAAAACTACCACCCCTAGCAAACAGGAGATGAAAACTAATTAAAGGATAGATTTCTTGCTCAAATTTTAATGATCCATATAGATTTTTTTCTAGTATATAAGGAAGTTGTTCCTAGACCTGAACAAAAAATGAAGAAAATCAGGAAATTATTGCATTTCCTCAGCTAGTGGTCTTTTCTTTCTCTTTCTTCTAGGAAGAAAGAAGTTATGTTTTGCTGGAAATAACCAGATTTCTCTGAGTGGCAAATGAAACTTGTTTGTCACAGCAGAGGGCAGAGCTGAAGGTCAGAGCAGAAACTCTGGCTGCTGTGACACATTTTCATGAGCTGGATCATCTCTGTGTGATTGACAAAGCTGACACTTGCAAGAAAAGGAGTGAAGGTGAAGGGGCAGCAGATTTCCTCCTGGTTCTGGGGAGTGGGAGGAAGGTAAAAAGCGACTGATAGTAAGGCCCTCTAAGCATGAATATAACATCATAAAAAATAAATATCTGGCTAAGTGGCAGAGTCCAAAGTTGAGCCCTTAGAGGGGCAGGTAGAGGAACAGACGCTTTCCAACGGACTTTAATCATCTGCTGCCCCAATGGCTTTCTCTGCCGCCTGCTGAGGTTCAGGGCATTTGTTTCAATGGAAATACAAGGGAATTAAAGAAGTTTGTGGTATCTGGGAATGAAAGAGATTAATTTTTGCCATTAAAATAATTATATATTAAGAAGAGATGGTGCAATCAGGTTTGCCATAAGACTAGAATCTTGCAGCAGGATGAAATGAACTTCCCGTGGATCCTGGAATCATCGAGCCCTGTCTTGAATAATCAGTTTCTTTGTGTTTCTTTGATTTCACCATGAGATTTTAATTTCTCCTTCCAGTGATATCTTCCTGCCATAAATTTATCTCCATGTTTTTCCCACAGCTTCAGGCCATTTTATCTTGGGAACAGAATCAACACAATTCTCCTGTTTCAATGCCATCATTTAGCCTTTTTTTCTACATGCCAGTTTTATATGCAAGCTGGAGAAATATGACCGAGTATAAATTACCAAATGTTTGACAAATATCTGTTTATAAAAGTGTAAGCAGAGATCAGCAGTTGGTGTCTCATCGTCTGCAACAATGTGTGTAGGTACAAAGGTGGGAGAAAGTGTAAGAACAATGAAGGACAGAATTAGAGTTCAAGATTGTGACACACACACACACACACACACACACACACAAACACACACACATGCATACACAGAGGTGCATTTGCTAGGATTCACTTCCAGTTCCTTCTTTCCGTGATCTCAATGCTGACATACGATAGTTATAACCCCTTTTACCACAGGCATCAACTCTAAAGTATGTGAACTGACCTGTCACTGTTACTCTTTTTTCAGGAGAGAGAGCTGCATCTTCTCCCAGGTCTCCCAGTTCCATCACTCTCAGATCTAATTACTACCCACTATCATCTGTGAAAAGTATTAATCACTTTCAGCCTTAGATTTTTGTTTCCTTAAGGATATCAAGGAAGAAGCATTACACAGTGTAGCAGAGGGAGGTAGATTTTTTTTTTCCACCTGACATCATTTTCTGTAGTATTACTTGGATGAGTTTCCCTACTGTATCTTCAGTTCTGTAGTTCTGCATGAGTAATTCTCTGGAACAGGGGAAATTATAGAAGCCTGTATTTCCAGGGGTTTGGGGGATGTTTTTGAGATCCACCTGAAAGGAGGGGCTAAGGATTGGGAGTGAAGACTGACATGATTTTCAATGTCTGTGAGTTTCACTCAGTCAGCAGGCTCCAAGGTCTCTCACGTTTGCTCCTACAGTTGGGTGAGGAGCTTCTTGAACTCAACTTACACATCCTTTCTCCTTCAGCCCGGTTTGATTCAGGCCAGTGCACTTTTCAGCTTGGTTCCTTTCTAGATTGTTCTCAAGCTTTTCTTGTTATTCTCAGCTCATTTTTTGTCACTGTTGTTTATCATTATTTATGAGCCCTAAGAAACAGCAGTTTCAGCAAAATAAGACAAACTTCTAAGACCTGGAGCTGGCTGTGTGGTGCAAATTCAGTTGGGAAATATGCTACTGCTGTTCACCAATCTCAAACTCCTCCTGTAAATCTTAATAAGGTCTCAGATTTGGCAAGGAGGGATACCCTTGGGAGAGATTTAATGATTTGACAGCACTAAACATGTAGAGGACAAGTAGGATGCTTTGTCTCCAGACTTGTAAAAGGTAAAGCGTTGTGGAGGCCTGTCAAGTTGCAGACTTTAGACATTATATATATAAGGATAATGAGGCATTGAAAACAGGTGGAGAACTTCAAAACTCTTTATTATCAAGGCAAATATTTTTTTGTATCATTAACCTAAAATTTCACAGAATGAAAGTAGATCAGAAAATCTACGAGTCAGAGGATTGCAATCAGGGAATGAAAAGTCAGGACTTTGTTGCTAGATTTACTTGCATTTTGGTTTTGCAGGGACAAGGGTGAACTTCTACGTCATGGAAGAACTCAAGATTTGCTTATATATCAGAGATTTATTTTTCTTTTTTCACTTGTCAGTTTACTTTCTCAAACAATATAGATAACAATATCACCTGCATGCTTCCCTGGTGAATTCCCTTTTTGTTACTTTTTATTTTTTAATGATTTCATAAGGACCTTGTTTTGTCATCATTTAGTCTTTTTGTCAAAATACTTATGTACGTTTCTCAAACAGCTTCTCTTTGCAGCTCTGCTTCTCCATCGCAATTGCCATAGCCACAAAATAGAATTTTCTAAAACTGGAGAACAAGCTGATATGCTTCATCCAGCAGAGCTGCAGGCTATTTTTCATGATTGCACATATATTGTGTTGATTATGATGAATCCAAACGATTTTTAAATAGGAAGAAAAAAGGGGCGACAGGGGGAAATAGTCTGCCTTCTGCCACCCAGCAGAAGTTCATGAAGGAGATTAAAAATGAATATGTCTTCTGAAATTGTTACTACTCTGACTTATACTGGGGTGGGCAAGCATTTTTCCTCTTTTACTGGGTGATTGCTTAGATATTTTCTTTAAAAAAAATTGTTAATAATGTATTTGTATTGCAAAATATTGAACATTTTTAAGCATGTTGCTATTTTTGTATATTCTAATTATTTATTATGGAAAATTACTGCACTGTAGCTCTGCAAGTGTATTTTACTAAACAGCACTTGCCATCCTGAGCTCTCCTGTTATAATGGCTCATTAAGGCAGGAGCATGTACGCCACTGCATCAGAAACAAAAGGGGAAAGATGTTATTAAGCAAACTAGAGGTAGAATAAGTGAAAGAATAGAGATCTTATGGCTTTCAAGACAAGGATATTCCTATTTCTTAAAGGAACTGATGCATTTGCTCGTACTTCATTTCCTTTGGGATTATCATTACAAGCAATTTATGCAGATCCCACAGACAAACAATTGTGTAACCTCAGAGCCTTGTGGTCTTTATGTTGTTGGTGTTTTGTGTCTACAGGCTTGGCCACAGCAAGCAAGGCTGACCATAAGCTACAGCAGGAAGTAATAAATCCTAATTTCCTGGGGTTCGGAGAACATTATTATGGAACAGAGTTCAGCTGTCAAAACTGCTACTCATTATTCCACCAGATTGTTTAATTTCTCCAGCCCCCATTTGCTACAGCTCCCGCTTAGCAAGAAAGACTTCCCACTGCCACTGGCCTTCAAGAGAACTTTAAACAAGGAATAGACTGTGGTTGCTGCAGAAGCAGGACCCAAAGAAGATTCTGGGAGGTTAAATTTCTGGCAAGAGTTTTTAAAATAGATCTCATTTACGCTGAATAACCCCAACATTACATGACTCAGATTTTAAAGTGATTCCTTTAAATTACATTAAATTCAATAGCTAACATCCTTTCCGAGAATAAAAATGTATTAGTTTTAATTAGCTCTCTGCCAAAAATGAAATAAAATAAATAGAAACAAGTAGAATTTTATTCTTCCTAGGAGTGTTCACAAATGCACATCAGCTAATCCACTTTCAAGTCACACTTTTGGTAAAGTCAGGTTCATTTTCCTGATTGCCCCTATTTAGACAGGTCTTTAGAAATGGGCTCCAGTTGCAAAGCTCAGGTTAGGATGTGAATATAAATCAGTGAACTCTAAGCCTGCTATTGGGATCCTGCCCGGGTCAGACCAACATAGCTTTGCCCAGTTAACCTCTTCTACCCTTCAGCAATGCCTTTAGCATCATTTTACTGTTATTAATGCTGCCCCTTTCTGTAACTTTTTTGAGCAAAAAGACATTGGGCTCTTCTGAGGTAAAGACCAGCTGTGGCTAATAGCAGGGCTAGTGGCACTGCTGCTGAGGAAAATAGCAGTGACAGCAAGAAACACAGATAAAATTGACACTGAGACTCTGACACAGTAAAGATTAGTTTCCAGTGAAAATTACTCCCTCGAGTAAACCAGCAGCGAGACCATCGGAGGGATCATGCCACCAGCATCTCCCCCACGGCAAGAGAAACCAGGGAGATGGTCGTTTGTTTTTGTTTGTTTTTTTTTNTTTTTTTTTTTTTTTTTTTTTTTTTTTTTTTTTTGGATAAGGAAAGCTAATAGCCTACCTCCACCTCCCAGAGGTTCAAATCTGACATTTCAAATCCTTGTTTTCATTGCACCAGACACATCCTGCAAATGCGCATCAGTAGTGGCAGCAGCACCTTGCTTTCTCTCAGAAACACCTCTGCACTTTCTGCCAGGCAAATTTCATGCCCTGGGAGTGAGTGCCTGTTGCCAGTCTGTGAGCCAAGACACCGCCTCACCTGCACTCGGTCCTGGCTCCGCTTTTGTTCCCTGTGTGCAGCATGTCAAAGGCAGAGTTTGCCAACAGAAGAAACTGCCTGAAGGACTCCTAGGACATGTATGAAAGAGAGGTCTGAGGCTGGTTGTGGAAGCAAGTGCATGGGGATATGCAAGAAATTGCAAAAAGATCCATCTAAGCTTGGAAGGGGAAAAAGTTGAATGGTACAAGGGGATTTTGTGTCTTCCATGAGAAACAGAGCAAGGGGCATTGCTGCTGGGCATCTGAGGAATTTCTAGACTTTTGGTGTAAAAAGGGTTTTGATTCCCATTTCTGGCCTGCAAGAATTCAGGTTGAAAAGGTAATGACTTCAGGCCAAAGCTGTTCTCTCCAGGGATAATATAGACTGAGCTCAGACACAGATCTCTTCCCATCCTAAATTCTGCTCAACTGCAACCAATTCCTCTGACCAAGTGTAGACTTCTCCAACAGACCATCTGAATAACCCCCTGGCAGTGCTGTTTGTCCTCATTTAAACATAAAAGGGATTTAGGATGACTAGCTTATACCCAGGCACAGACACTGCAGGCGAGATGACTTACACTGCCTGTCATTAACTAGAGAGACTTGAAAAGATCTAACCAATTCCCAAACTTGCTCTGAGGACAAGAATAACAGTGGTGACTGCTGCGGGATCACACACATGCTTAGGGTTGCACAAGTATAGCACTACCTACCTTCACGATTGCTGCCCTGTGTGTGGGAAAGTCCACACACATATCAATATGATATAAGTGGGAATAACTTTAAACAGAAAGAGGGCAGGACTAGATTAAAAATCAGGAAGAAATTCTTTACCGTGAAGGAGCTGAGGCACTGGCATGGATTGCCAAGAGAAGTTGTGGATGCCCTATCCCTGGGGCCCCATCAAGGGCAGGTTGGATGGGGCTTTGAGCAAGCTGGTCTAGTGAAGGTCCCTTACAACCCAAAACATTCTATGATTCTGTGATTAAAGGTCTTTTCCAACTGAAACAATTCTGTGATTCTATGATATTTTACTGTTTCGTGTGAAGAGGGCCTCTGGACTCTGCTTGTGCTGCACTCCTTTGAGCTCTATTTCATGATGGTACAGGACAGACCCGTGATGTCACCACTGTAACTCCTTCATTTTCCTTGCATAAATGCTGCTTTAGATCAGCGTCAAATGTTCTTTTCTGATGAGCACCTTTATTTGTCCTAATGTGCCAGGTTCATGGCTGCAACTCTGGAAAAGAACAAGGAACTGCATAAGAATTGAGGTTATTATGGCTGTGATAGAGTCTGAAAAATTTGTAATCATTAATTAGCTCCTGTTCTGATGAACCAGAAGCTGAAACTTTTAAAAATAAGTTACAGTTATGTAGCTGATACATTTTTATGCTAATAGTAAATGTCATTCTGGCTCAAAATAAAAAAACACAATAGGATTTTGCAAACCTGTCAAAATATCTTTGTATTACAATAATATACATAACTACTTTCAGGGAAAGAATTAATGTGGTTTAGTCTCTGGAGCCTACAGCATGGCCTAGTCAGGTTGAGTGATATACATAAATAGTGCAGATACATAAATGCGAGCACAGTTATTGACACGTTACCTGCTTGCTTTCAGGGGTGAGGTAACTGGGTTTTGACACTAATCTTTAACTTCTTTTTTTCTCAAGCAACAGTCTAATTACATGTATTTTATTCAGTACATCGGTGAATATACTATTAAATTTCTGATTCCTTTCATATAGGTCTCTCAATTTGAGCTTATTCCACTATGCATTACATACTGACATGAAGACGAGTTTGCTTTTGCTGCTGCTGTTTGCTTCACTGGATTTAGCCCTCTGAATTTCACACTGAGAGTTACAGAAATTATGGGAGCAGAAGCTGATTTCAAGAACATGGACAAAAATACATAGCATTAATGCACTGATAAAAAAAGATGTAAGGCAAAGCTAAAAGAAATTTGGAGAGATTTTCCTACAAAAAATGCCATAAACTAGGGTGAAAATTGATGTTTAATCTATAAAAATACTATTTAAAGTTTCTTTTTGAATTTGGAAAAATGAAAAGATTTTTTCTTGTATTTTAGGCATTCGAGCTTTCAGTGGTTGGACCTTGACAGATTTAAAAGCAAGATTTGTGCATACGGACCAGATATTTTTAAGTAAGTTCTGAAATTCAGGATGGTCTTGTGCTTTACTCACTAAATCTTCACTGCTCAGCACAGCTTCTCTTCAGTTGTAAATTTCCTATGAAGAAATAATTTAATATTTTTCTGTTTCTCTCTTTTTACTTATTTCTCACCTTCTTTTTAAGTCTTCAGTCCTTCTGGAGAAAATCTGAAAAGATGCTTTCTGTTCCCTCCACAAAGACTCAAAAATCAAAATTAATTTGAACTGATTCCCCAAATATAATTTTCCAGGTCTCATTTTTCTCTATCAGTTCAGAGTCTGCTTCTCTTAATTCTTATCTGGCAGCCAAACGTACCTTCTCTTTCTTACTTAATTCTGTGAGGAAGACTGGAATACACAGACAAAGCATAATGAGTAGAATTTCTTTGCATTTCTCTCTTCAGAGAGATTTATAGTTCAGTACTCTTCCTCTCAGAAAGCAGCTGAATTTGCCTTTTCTTACACCATACATACTTATTTTGCACTTATTTGAGTGTTTTCCACAGGGAAATTAAAGTATGTTTTTCATGACAATAGTTTTGTGAAAAACTATACATATATGTGTATATATATTTATGCAATTGATGTAAACCAAAATCTAAGAGTTTTTCATGTTAGCTATGATACTAAACAGATGCAGACATTAATCTGGTTAGTGTTTGTTTTAACTTTGCTTTGTGAGAATAAACTTTAGACAGTAGCTGTCGCTTCTTCCTGACTCAGTGATTTAACGTCTCAGGAAATGCTTGCTTATGAACCTGTGTTCTTAGCTACCTGGAACTGATGGTAACTTGGAATAAGACATCATAGGTGACATCCTTTCCCGTGAAAAGCACGAAGTACACCAAATAATTTAGTTGAAACGTAGGATAACTTAAACAATGATTTATTCTTTTTTCATGAAATGGGTGCAATATGCAGCCTTGGTGTCCTGTGGTTTATCAGAGAGTGTGTCATGAAGGAGGAGGCAGATAAGAAAGTGAAAGTGAAATCCCAGGTTAGGAGTAGTGAAGGTAAGGGTGGTTTGCAATTGGTAGTTCTCATATCCAAGCTCTAATTCTTGGGGGAAAAAAAATTACCCATATGTACTTTCTTCCAGAAATGAGCCCCATTTCAGAAGTCAGACTTTATTTTTTTTCAAATACCTTTTTTTTTCCCAACAGGCCCACCTGTTTAAATGATTACCAGTGCCCACAAATAATTTCCTAAGCCTTCACTTGATACCTTAATCAATTTCTAACTCTTCTCCAAAGGGTTAATGATGGCTTCATTGTGGCTTTAGAACTGCTGATGTCTCTTGGACAAGAAAAAAAAAAAAAAAATTTTACAGCCAGGAAATAAAAGCTGTCACTGAACATGAATGCAAAGTGGGAAGTTAATATTCAACTACTAAGAAATCATTTACCTATTGTGAGTGAAGGACTCTATGAGGAGTCGTAGGGCACAGTTCAAACCTCGGTACATAACCTTTTATGCACTAGAAATACATGTTTCATACAAATAGACATTTTGAGGACTCATCTTTAAACATTTACTGTGAGAACAATATGTAAACCTCACTCTTAATGGACAACATGCACAATGAGATCTAATTAACTTTGAGGTGGTGGTAGTTTTGGACTGCTGGGATTGAGGGGCAGTGCAATAAAAATACAGGGATAAAATCCCTGTGGATGGCTCTCAGGGGATCTTTTGGTTTATCATTTTGAGGATTTGAGCAGCAATAAAAGAAAAATACACAGTGCTAGCCATGGCCATCATTCAGTACCACTATCAGCATAGAAATTCCCTTTCATTCATTTTGAAGCAGTCCTCATTCTTCTTTAAAACCAGTTTCTCATGATAGAGAAGAAGATCAAGGGCTTGATTTCTAGAAAGATGTGCACATAGCTTCGGGAATAAAAAGGCCATCCATTTGAGCACTTTACACAGACAAGGCCATATGGTTGCATTGTCGGCCGGGTGAACTGCATCTGGAGCTGCGAGCAGCCTGTGCCCAGCTGCCGTACCTGTACACGTGCAACACGCGCATTTGTACCCATCAATACGAGAACAGCACGTATATTTATAACAACTGGGAGTATATATTTATACTATCCATGTGGGCACTTCTGAGTTATGGCTCCTGTCTCACCTTTAGGCCTTTTTAGATGTATTAGCAATAAGATTTGAGTCCTAACTCAAACGTCGGAAGGCACACATAAAAGGGGAAACACCAGTTTGTGTATAAAGCTACCTGATAAACTGTCCTCATTTTTTTGGCTTTTTTTTTTTCTGTCATAGCAATTGGGTGTTTGAAATTAGATTAACCATTCTTAAACAGAGTTAATGTTTATTTCCAGGTTTGTCCAGTTCTTTACTGCAGAATTAAAGCTTAACTTGAATGACAGAGGATTTTACTTGGCAAAGTTTCTCAGAAAACTTCCATCAACACTGAGATCACTTGCTTAGACTATGGATTTTCTCTCTGAAATTATACAGCTGTATACCAGTCCATTCCAATAACTCAGATGTGTGAGCACTAAGTTGTGAAGCAGACAATTGAGATCTCAGAGGCAAAAATGAGAATCCCTAAGAGTGTTTCTGAGGTGTTAAAAAGAGATTTTCTTTGATGGCATACATGTTGTTCTACGGATAAAGTGTTGATATCTCTTCACTTTTACTTAAAGTTTGTAGGTTGTCTTCCAGCCAGGCTTTTGCTGTAAATTCAACTGAAAAAGGTAAAGAGCAATTTTGTTGTCCTAATCATGTATCACTGCACTCAAAGATTTATATGTATTGAACTTCTATGCACAAATATCCAAAGATGTGTGCCAACCTAGGAATCAAATGTAAAACTGTGATCCTACAGTCTTTTTTTGTTACTCAAAAGTGGATTCTGGAACATGAATAAGGAGGAACCATGGATTTTTTTTTTCATGGAAGAGGTCAGCAATGAAGGACAACAGAAACAGAATCTGATTTTTGCCTGAGCTCCCATAAATTTTTGGGAAATGAAGTTATCCTTGCTGTCAAGTAGTTCATTTTGTTGGTTGTTTTAATTAATCTAAAACCTAAAAGCCTACTACACATGTCTATTTTTATATCATTACTAAAGACCCTCAAGTTTTTCCCAAAGTTTTCTCTAGATGCCTAAATGCATCTGTTACTGATAGGACTTTCAGCGGTTTTTTTTACATAGATCACTCAACAGCATTGAACCCAACTTTGAAGCTTAGAGTCTCTCATTGATAGCTTTTTTCCATATGTCAAATTGATCCATTGAGTTGTTTTTCTGCAGCCTTTCCATTTTCTAAAAATACAGCATATTCCAGCTGCTGAGAGCAAAATCCCAGTCCCAGTGGAGTTAATTTTTGTCTTTTTAACAGCCTATTGTAAGAGACTCTATCAAAGGCTTCCAGGAGGTTCCAGTAAACTATTTTAACTGGCTCTTCTTCACTGACCCTTTTGTTAATGCAATAAAAGGATTCCAGTATATATAGGGCAAGACTTACTTTTCTCCAAACTGTACTAATCCCTGCTAACTGCTGTTCATGTGTGCAATTTGGTTACTCTATCTAGCTTTAATTAGTATTTCAGCTGTTTTACCAGGTACTGAGCAAAATCTATTCTTACCGCAATTGCTAGAATCTATTCTTCTTTCAATCTAGGTACATCATTTACTACTTCCCAGTCTTCTGCAATAGAGCTGATTTTAATGAGCAACTGCTTGTGGTTAGTGTCTCCGAAGACAACACTTTCTGTTTATTTCAGCTATTCCCTGCCCCCTGGAGAGACTTAATCTTCACTTACATCTAAATGAATATAAATGTGACTGATTAAGTGGACAGTTAGTGTTGTTTATGAAATTATTTTTCAAGTGGTTGCAGTTCCTAACGCAGGTTCAGGTTCTGCTTTGGGATACCAAAGGTCTCTTTGCAAGGACAGTGTGGTCTGACATTTAAGGCCATGCTCGGCCCTGGAGGCTTAGGTGGACTTGTTGCCAGCTCTGGTAAGGACTTTGTGTATGATATTTGGCAAGTCACTTTATCTGTCCATATTTCTGTTCCTTTACGAGCACTGTCATGCTCACCTCATTTACCAAGGAGCTGCCGAACCCTCTGGTTAGAAGGGTTAATGTGGGACCTCTGCCTCTCCCTTTCTGGACGCCTTGTCCATGCTCAGAGCTGGTGTTCCTGCAGCAGGGGAGAGCTTAAATTGGAGTGCATTTTTTTTAGGGTGGTATTTTACAAATTTGGTCCAACCTTAACCTAAGCTTGGTTAGTCCACCTAAGAGAGTGGACTTGAATGGGGTTTTCACTTACATAACTCTTATGAGAACTTTCCTCGAACACCATTTCTGAAGACTCTCAATCTGTTAATTCTGTTTCAGTTTTCTGCATGAAGCATTTCCTTCCTTACACAAAACAAGTCGTCTAGGTCACATAAACACCAGATTGATCGACACAGGGACCTCACCTCATGATAATGAAGAAATGATCGGCACCAATTCAAATTCAGATTTTCATCTCAGTCTTTGGATAAGATGAAAACAACAACATTAATTGTTTTGGCAGTGAGATTTTTTTTCAGGTAGTAAGAGGGGGAAGTGCCAGAAGATTTTAGTTATAAATGTTAGAAGACAAACTGAACAACAATAAAGTAAATTTAGAAAGAGCTCTAAAGACAAAGTACGAGCCTCACTGAATCTGCCTTTACTGCTTACTACCTAACATTTTATATACTCTAGAGAGAGGATTTAACTAGAATGTTAAAAACCTATGTAAATACTCCCCCAAACTCTCCTTTTTATGTAAAGCACCTATCCACGCTCATAACACAAATAGGATTTTGCATGTATACCTTCTGTGCAAAGTTTGCTAAAGATTTGCTTGTATTTTATTCAAATGTTGAGTATGTTTGTTCCAGCCTTTTCCCCTGTGAGTTCTAATGATTTTTATTTTCTCAGTACAATACCTATAATAGTGCATTGATCTCGTGAAAGCAGCAGAGGGTTGAGCAGCTGAAATATCTCTTTCCTAGCTCTGAGGGCAGCGTGCCTGGGAAGGTCATTTTTGCAACCTACCTGTGGATCAGCAGATGGCACTCTCGCAGGCAGTATATCAAGTTAGAAACCCTATTTGTAAAAAGGGAGAGGAATATATAACTCTCTTTGCACTTCTGCGTTTTTGTTATCTCACCAGGTCACACTATTCTGTTGCCATATTTTTGATACTGACTCACAAATTTATTTTCCAGCTTCTGGCCCTGCTCTCTCTTCAAAACAGTGCGTCTTCTACATATTTTTCTAAGTCTTTCACATCTCCTTTTAACTTTCTTCCCCTTACCTGAAACTGAACATCGTCCAAATTAAATGGAAGGCTTGTTTTACTCCATTTTTTTTCCTCTGACTCAGAACACCATTTTGCTTTCTTTGTCTCATTTCAAATGGATGTTAAAGCTGAACTTTTCCCTTTCTTTTTCTCCTCATTCCTGTTTTTTCCTGGTTCCCGTCTTGACCAGTACTGCACAAAAGCTCACATCAGGTCGAGTTTTGAGTAGCAAAACCTCTCCACTGACTTCTCTCAAGCCAAACTCAGTGCAGAACTGGTGCAGTGCGGTGCGATGGGCGATGGCAGAAAAAGGCCAGTCCTGCCAGACCAGCTTGGAATTGCAATTTCTTGTTCGGGACGAGCAGTGTGTCCAGCAATAGGCAGCTGGAGGGACTGTCTGTAGCAATGTACCCGACTGGGTCTGCCTGGGATGGAGTTAATTTTCTTCCTAGAAGCCCATAGAGTGCTGTGCTTTGGCTTTGTGACTAAAACAGTGTTGATAAAGCAGTGGTTTTTTGGCTATTGCTGAGTAGTGCTTGCTCAGCATCGAGGCTTTCTGGTTTTCCTGCTCTGCTTCCCCAGCAAGTAGGCAGAGAGTGAACAAGAAGCTCCCCTCCATGACCTCAGACTCCTCAGGTCTGTAGCTCTCGTATCTTTTTTGCGGGATTATATAAATCGCGGTCCTTACATTCTCACTCTGATCAGAGTGGGACACACTCTTCTGTGTACTCCAGGTGATTTGCTCCCACCTTCCCCACACCATTAAAGTGATTCCTGATCAGTGACATCTTTCTTGATGCCCATATTTCCCTACAAGTATCCTTGTGCTATTCTTCCATGTTGTCTTCCATTTGTGGAACAGGCTTTGGTTGGTCACTTCTTTCCTGCCTGTCAGACAGTCTGTCAGTCCTCATCTTTGCTTTGACAGGTCTTCTCTGCAGTGATAAATTTCCCCCATTAGAAATTAGTGCAGAGCCTGCAATTCAATATAATAGTATGCAAGCAACACATCATCTTGTACAGGATTCTCTGAACCACTTCTCCTTCAACGACTGTTTCCTTACATTTTTAGAGCAATGCATGGAATTTAGTCTGTGTGACTCCTATCAGCTGCAAAAAGTTAAATCCACACTTAAATCTTTGGAAATCTGGGGGTGCCTTGCCAAGTCCTAGGTTATCTATCACTCTAACCAGCCCGATAAATCTGATTACACATATTTCAAGTAAATAATGATGGTTTTAGGTTTGCCTGAAGCTTTTGCTGTTTTTCAATCTGTATCTATCAGCTGAAATTTCATGTGCACTCAGCAACTGTTATTCTGTTGTTAGGAATTCTGATATTGCTGGCTGCAATAACATTCATTTGAATGCCATGGATGTAAAAGATTCTTTGTTTCTCATGCAGAGCTGTTAAATTTTAAGATAGCATTAGTTGAAAAACTGTCATTATTAAGAGAAGTTTTATATCTGATTTTTTTTCCCCTATTCTGATTCTAAACAGGTTCTGGAAACATTTTAGGTTTAAGTTAAAGTAACACTTTAAAAATTGATGACACTATGGAAAAGAAATTCATTATCATCACCTAGAAGTCATATTTGAAGTTGGCTAAGTTATAAAATTACTTGAAATTGTGATTTTCACCCCATTTTTTTCAAATTATCAAGTTTGAGTTAATTCAGATTAAGCTGTTTCCCCTGTAACTTCTGTAGGTGTCCAGAGCTGAGATGTATGAAATAATCTGCAAGCATCTGGACACATCTGTACTTAGACATGCTTTTCAGACATGTCCATTTACAGAATCACTGCTATAATGGTTTTAGTTTTACATTCAGAAACAAGGGCATCCACCTTTCTGGTACTATTACCAAAGCACTTTACAAACAGAATTGATGTTACTGGCATGACAGGGACATATGTTTTACAATCTTGTCATGTTTAATAAGTGAAACAGGATTCATCCCTTGCCACCTTAGATCCTGGCCCCAAAGCACAAAAATTTCCAAAACTTTTCAATATTGCACATGTTTATGCAGTACCCAACTCAGGGGACATGGGGGTGGGAGGAGACATTACCATGAAGAGCAATGGGAGAGTGAGAGCCATGAGAGTGCCATGTATGTCAGGCACAGGGTAACTGTGGCTTCAAATGCAGACTCTTCTAGTTTTGTACCCAGAACTGGAAATCCTGGGAAGAATTTGGGCCTCTGATTGTCTGTCTCATCCAACTGGCATCATAAATCGTTTAGAGAAAAGATGCCTCTTTCTAGTGCTATTGTCAGGCTCCAGAGCAACTGAGAACAATCACTAGGAATGCACAAAGAATTCCTCATGAGATGCATAACTAGTGACAGTCTTGGCTGGGGCCTTTATGTGTCATAAAAATTATAAATGTTATTATAAAAGGTGAAGTCAATGAGAATCTTTGTATTTACATGGAGCTCTGAATCACACCTGCACACAGCAGATCTGCAGAGCAGCTCACCAGTGCTGCAGTCAGGGGGAAGCAGGCACTAAATCAGTGGCATAACACCGTTCTGTAGTGCATGATATTGTTGGAAGCATAAAGCTCTTATATAAAATGTAAATGTGGTGCCTGGAGACCAGTTATTAATAAAGAACAACAGTCATTTATATTTTTGAGATATCAGAGGTATTGACTCTAACAGTCTGGGTAAAATCCAAACTGGCAAATACTTATCGGAGGCATACAAAGCATTCCTAATGAAATGCAAAGCTGATAGCAATGCAAGTTTTTCAGTATTTTATTACAGACATCAATATAAGCTTATCTGAGTGGAGTAAGTATACATACTTTCAAGTAAAATTAGATGTCGTATCCCAAGAAGGTGGAAGAAACATCAAATCTATCTGCCTCGCTGAGTGAAAGTGATCACATTTTATAGATAAGCCTTTCATGTTGAAAGGATGTGAAAATTCATGTTCATATAGGCATCTGTATTGTCTTTTCCCTAAAATGCTTAAAAATAAAAAGATTTGAATTTGGGCAAGATAGAGAAAGTATTGGGGGAAAACATAATTTAAAAACAGGAGAATATATTTTTTGATATTTAATTAGATTTCACAAAACTTTAGAAGGTGCAATATTCTCCATATAACTTCCCTCCACATATTTCACTTTCTCTAAATCTTTCCATTACTTTCTGGGAAACTATCTATTGTGGCAACCAGAATGGATTTAGATGTCCAGATAAGCTATAATCTAGGTCTGCCTATCCTCAAAAGCTGAAAACCTAGCAACACCTCCATTTTAGGACATTAATTTCTCCCAGCAGCCTAAGCACAGTTACCAGTGTATACTCAGATATAAACCAAATAAAACCTAGATGTTTATCTGACATTTAAAAACCATTGCTAGTCAGGAACTGAGGATGGGAAGGTTCTACTGAATTTGTCAAGAAAGGTCACACCAAACCTAAACATCACAATGTCTGGTTTTTTTATACAGATGAGAGTAACTGTATTCAAACAAGGGAAAACACATTTGAGGCTCACCTCAACCCGAGCTGATACAGACCCATAGCTTATATTTTCCAGGAGACAGCCCTAACCTCAGTAGATAAGACTCACATTGCAATAAATGCAAGATTTCTGGAATCGGGGAGACGATTGGCATGGAGGATCCACTGAGATAATGACCCCCCAAGATTTGTTCTCAGTAGAAGGAAAACTTTCCATTTTATTTCAGTTCTTTCCTCTTTTATTACCCAGCCTTTGTCTGACCTTCATCACAGATGTAATTTGTTAGCATTTATAGCAACGCAGATGGGTCTGCCACTCGTTGAGAGAAACTTTGTCATTCTGCATTTTGCAAGGGCTGAAAGGCTTTTGGAAATTAGAAATGTCACCTACAATGTCAAGTTGAGTTAAGTGTCTTTTTGTGCTGATTCTCACTTAGTCACTTAGCCTTGGAGCTTTCACTCTCTTCTGTCCTTCTGCAGCTGCAGTGGTGCTCACGTTGACAGGGAGAAATGACAAGGTACGTAAAGGATGAGCCCAACAAGGTTCTGAAGGCAAACAGAAGACCAGGGCTTGCAGAGACAGCAGAAAGAGCTTTGAAATAATCTAATTCATTGGAAGGTTTCACGGCAGGAAAATCTATGTGTGCAGGGAATATGTTGAAATGGTCGTGGTGCTGACAGTCAGAATAGCCCAGGGAAGGAAATGAAATTTATGAGTCATTGAACATCCCAGGTGAGTTCTGGTGATTTTCTGATCAGCACAGCTGTTCCCACATGCTTTAGGCACTGTTCTCCTACTTAGTGCTCGCTCTCTGCATTTTCTATGTAGTAGCTCCCTGATACTTCTTAAGGTTAACAAATTCATAACCAGTGATATGGTGCAAAGACAACCAAGGCCTCAGGGGTTGGGTGACAGGACTCCAGAAATGCAAGTAAGAGAGTGAGTGATAAATCTAAATGCATGCAGACAGACAAAGAAGTATTCTTATTTTAGTTTTATTAATGAAATAATGAGATAAGAGAATAAGTCTAGATCTGTACTGTTTTTTGAGTGCAGAGGTCTTGCAAGCCTCCATTCTAACTTGGGTTTTGAATCTCTCTGGAGATAAATCTGTGATCATGACTAGACAGCAAGAAAACTCTAAGGCTTGGCCCTGTGCTGTCCTTCAGGGCGAGCCAAAAGGTGACCCTTTCTACTGCGTATGAAAGTCAAGTATGTCGAAACTACTGTGCCAGAGTAGGCTGTGGTTTCAGAAGAGATTAAGAATCATGCCATCATTCTGGAGCATTTTGTTGTGTCTGGTCTCAGTGAAGAACCAGAAACACACATAATTTCTACTGAAAACCTAGAGTGCTCAAATATTCATATCATATACATTTTTAATGTAGAGACCAATTTACTGAATTTAAGTTCAGTGAGAGACACGTTCCTCACTGGGAAAAGCTGAAGAGCCACAAAAGAGAGGGGCGGAGGCATATTATTGGAAAAAAACCCTGTTTTTCGGCCAAATGCAAGAGGCAGTCCCCAGTTTAACAGAAAGCCATTTATTCATGTGCTGAAAGGAAACAACATTTTCTCTAAATAAGATGATGGGAAGTTAGTCTCTTATTTAGGGGAAAAAAAAGGAAAGAAGAAAAACGGGCATTTTGGGTTAAAAGTTTCAAATTGTTTTGTCTTTCACAAGTGGCTTCAACATTTGGCACGGAAGATTCTTATTTTTCCACAGCAACACCTGGAGACAAAGGAGGAAAGCCACAGGGCACAAAATGACAAATCTGTGTTTTGAGAATGGAATCCCTCCCTTTTATGGCCCCCATGTAACTGTCTACCCCTGGATTTACCCAAAGGTCTCTGGAAGTCAGTGGAGATAAACAGGCCCATCTAAGTGCTGAATTATCACACTAAGACAGGATGAATTTCACTTTAGAAGTGCATCTCTCTCCCCTGACTTATTTTTAAGAGAGCTTCAAGTGGTTAGTTTAGATACAGCAATGGGATCAGCTCACTAATTTAGACGTGTAAATTTAGGAATCTCTGTGCAGACATGTAGATCAACACTGAAACACAGGTGTCCATCACATGCAAGGGTCCAAGGCACCAATTATAGTCAGCAGAAGTCTAATCAGTGTAGCCACTGGAGCGTGGAGGCAAGTTCACATCACTCTAAAGTAGGTGTGAATTCAATTGCTCGCATGGCAGTGCCTGTTGCAGTCAGAACTGGGACGTTCCACCTTGCAGCAGGCTGATTCTGCACAGGATATTCTGCAGGTCCTGTGTTGGATCTGTCAGCTGAATAAGGATGTCTTGGACACCACAGAACATCTCCAATAGCCCTACAAGTCTGATTTTATACAACTGACCTCTTCCCCCAGTGTCTGGCAGGCAGAAACCTATTGAGCAGTTGTCCATAAAGCACAAGGGGAGGTGAGGCCCCCCTCTAGGCATCCTCATTTAGGTGTCCTTAACCCTGAACTGAATTCTTGCTCTATGCTTGCTCAGCTGAATCCCATCATGGGAGCTTTTTCCAGGTATTTTGCCCTCAAGTCCTGGTTTCAGAAAAAGCATTCTGGAAGTTTTGGAACTCTTCAGTAGAGCTGAAAACCCATAAACTCCATGAATTCAGCTCTAGGTCTGTGAGTTTTAGGAGACAGATGTTGGGGTGACCAAGCCCTCTGAGGGGCTGTGGTGCCCTGGTGCACATCGGGCTCTTCCCCTTCAGTGGTGGGAGCACTCTGAGGAGGAGAATCCCTGTTAATTTAGGGTGGTCTCCCAACGTCCCCCTGTTTGTTATGTCCCAGTTGCATGTGTTTCCCCTTCTGCTGAATATTTATTCCCCTGTTGCATATGTATTCTGTTCTGGAATCTTCGCCCTTATTCGATGTCCTATTGGTTTATCCTTCCCTAATCCCTCCTCCCTCCTTTCCTGTTTGTTACCCTGGCTGTCCCTCAGATATTTGCTGATTTCTGATTGGTTACTGTATTCCCTTTATAACCCTGGACCCTCCTTGAGTTTTTGCTTTTTCTTGCCCCTGGACCCTCTGGAATAAACCTTTTCCTGGAACCCAAGCAAGGAGCCCTTCCCTCCTCCTTTGCCTCCGGCGCCTCCCCAGCTGACACTCTGTGAGCCCCCTTCCCCACTCGGGAAGGACAGCACAGCAGTAACAGCAGCCAGCTCCTGTCAGCAGTGGCCGACCCCTGTGGCCAGGGACGCTGCAGGACAGCCGCAGATTCCCTCCAAGAGGGGTGGCTCCAGGGGAGCCGACGCAGCGGACAGACAGAGCTCTGTGACAGTGCAGGTAACCTCTGGACCTGTTGACCTAGACCCCAGGCAGGGGTCTGCTCATGTAAATAGGTTTTTGCACTTCAAGTAAGTGACCAAGCAGAGTTGAAAAAAATGGAAAAGTGCTCAAAGTTACAGTGGCATTATGGTGAGAAACTGGGCCAGGAAATGTTTGTTTCTGGGATGGCTCTTCAGAGTGAAGGTGCTGGCAAATATGGAGCTTTACTTGACAAAAGAGACTTTCCCAGAGGCAGAGCCCTGACCATTCTGCAACAAGTCTCTGTGCCCTGGGAGTGCACAGCGGCAGTACTGGGACAAGAGGAACCAGACCTGTTAGAAAAACCCACCTACTTATTCATTAAAGAACCACTGAATGCATGAAGTTCAGGGATGGTGGTCTCCATATGATTTAGTATTTTTCTGTTCTTTCTCAGGAAAAGAAAAAATAAATCCCATTATTTTTAGTTTTCCTTGGGGAGACAGAGACATTCTCTTAATCACAGAAGTTTCCCTTTATCTTGAAAAGAAAATATTAGGAAAGCTACTTTGCTACTGCTGCTTCATCTGTATCTGCCCTGTCTTCTGTACTGTACATCTGAGCTCTAAATTTGCTCAGAAACATGTACATACATAAGTAATGCAGCAAAAGGCAGTAACATGACTGAAAGCTGGAGCGCAGACAAGACAGTTGGTTTCACTGTATCTTTGTCTGCTAAGGTGCATTAATCTTGCAAAAGCAAAATGATATTAATGGTAATTTGAAAGAAAGAAGTAGGTTACTTTCAGACTGATTTATTTCTCTGGGCAGCTTCGCTGTATGCTGGTGCATTTACAGCTACAGTCCAAGGACAGTAATGTATGCAATTGCTGGCAAGCCAGGTAGCCAGACACATTTTCAGGCTTGATAGACAAATGTCCGTTTTGCCATGACTTCTATTTTCAAAATAGTTTCTTTGTATTTTCAACATCTGTTGACAGAACCCTAAATATAGGAATTATGCTAAGTCTTTGCTCTGACTACAATGCTTTTGTGATATGATCTATTGCAGAAATATCAAGCTGAAATTGGATCAGGAAAGCATACTTGCAATTGTGAGCTATCAAAACAATGTAGTGTTGTTATACAGTATAGTTTCAGAAAATATAGTGACAAAAAAGATTGCTGTGGCTATTTTTAAGTTGTGGGAATATAAAAGTAGAGGCTTGCAAGGCTTCTTTTTTCCAATATTGCAATGTGAGATTTTGTGTTGACCAGAAAAAAAATATTTAATGGGAATGAAAAAAAGTACTTTTTAGAAGAATAACTTATAAGAACAGTTATTTAGGCTAGAGTATCAATAGTCAGAGTTATTTTTCTTCCGAGGCAAGGATTCTGAAATGGTCAGTGCATACTTTGCCAATGTTCAGCACTGTAATGGAACCATTAGAGTAAATCACTACATTTGCTTCCCTGAGTACCCATGTAAATGATTGTGTTAACGTCTCGTCCATCAGCTCGACCATAATCATTATCAAAATGTGTGTTTCAGCTCCAACTCACATAAAAGGAGGTCTGATGAAGGAGATTTTGTGGAGTTCCGTGCTGACAGATCCCATAGCAGGACTGATATGGGTAACTGAAGGGGACAAATTATCAGTGGAAGGAGAAATTGGCAGTAACATGTTTCCAAAAGCAGGGTTGACTAGATCTATTCCACTACTTGTTTACCTGTACATGGATCTATTTTCTTTTGCAATGCTCCGAGCCTATAGTCACAGCAAGAGCTGACACAGAGCTATTTCAGTCTGTCCTGATATCTTGGTGCTTAAAAGAATGCGATGTTCTACGTACATGAAAATTCGGTTTAAATATAGCTAAAGCTATAATGAAAATCATCAAAGAAATGTAAAGTTCCCCATAGAGTCACTCTTAAGATAAAAATCATGCTAAAATTTAGTCAGGACCTGCATTGCTAATAAACCAGAATGTCATTTCACAGTAGAGTAAGTAAAATGGAACAGTTTTTAATCCAATTTACATTTGAAAGAACATGTGTTAGATCTGCTCTTAAAACTTGGCCCATTCCCACTCAAAATGCTCACCAGTCTGCTAAAAATTGTCTCAACACCACATTCCATGTTTTACTTTGTGTAACTACAAGGTCTGGGTAAAGTCTAGTCAGGATTTTCCAATTCTTCATGTATCCAAATCTTCTTCTGGGAAGCAGAGGCTCCAAGGAAGCATTCCCCAGGTCAGTGAAAATACACTCGAACCCCACATGCTCACTCTCCCAGCGGGAGGACCCCTCCCTAGAAGATTCTGAATTAATGTCTCCCTGGACAATGCAGGAAGAAGCTGAAAGTACAGAAAAAGGCTCAAGTTTAAAATTCGTCATCTGGTTTGGTGTGAATATCTCTTTTGGAGAACATAATAACCTTGCTTTAGATTAGATGAGATTAGAAGGATTGAACTAATGGCATAAAGTGAAGCACACACATTGAAAACGAAAAGGAATTCTCGAAGGCATTTGTAATTTGACAGAGATCTATTTCACCATGGCATTTCTTCCTGTTGTCTATTCACTTTGGGCCAGGATTTTGCACCATGTGCTGCAAATGCTGTTTCAAATTTCTGGTTGTTGGACACCAAAGTATTACGACTATTGATAAAAGGAATAGACATTTAATTATCCTACCACACACACTGAGGGACACGAACTTGAGACAAAGACAAGACAATGAAGTCTGCATAGTCTCTTCCATAATAACTTCATTAAATGCAAATAGGACTTCGGGGAGGATATTCGTCAGTGTAAGGAAAGTTATGACAATATAGTCTGAAGGCAGTTGTGCAAAAGTGTGTTGCAGCAGTTGAAGAAGAATGAAAGGAGGTCTTGGTTCTCATAAAATCTGAGTACTCTTAGTTTTCTGTCCCTTGGTTTTCCTTAACCATATTTTAAACCAAGCATATTTTTATCAGTTACAGAAGCTGTGCTCTAAAAAAAATAAAAAAAAAATAAAGCAAATATCTCATTTTTAATTCCCTAGTTTAGCAGTATGATTTCTGAAGACATGCATATAACCTCCTCTTTTTGCAATGCTAACTGAAAGGGGAAAAGAGACAGGAACCTGGTTTATTCTGGAAACAGCAGGTAGTTTGATCTATTTTTACTGCAGATCATTTCCCAGGACACTGTGATTCTTATATTTTTAATCAAATGTGTGAATCGAAAACTGTGGTGTGACCTTTGGAAAAGACACTGCAGGACATCGGCTGAAGCTGTGAATAGTTTAAGTGCAAACAGGAAGTTGACTCAGTTGTTCTGTAACAAAAGACTCTGGTAATTTATGGAGTAGGAGTTGCAGTTTCAAAACATTTTTAATTGCTGCATTTGATCTGCTATGCAGTATTGTGTGACAACAGCTAAGAATGAAATGTCAGTGCCCATGTTTCAGCATAAATTTATGCAGTGTGAAAGCAAAGAACCCTGTTGATTCCAGCTTTTCTTTCTCTAAATAGTTCAGTTTTGCCTCAATTACTTTCAGGTTAAATGGGGAGTGAAGAGGTCCTCAGACTTATAAAGCATTTAAGTAGGTGCATAAGTTTATTATTATTAAGTCTGCTTATGATGAAAAGAAAATTTAGCATACAGGGGAAATAAAATGAGAAGGTGTTTCACAGTGACCTATGTATCCGGGATAACTCTCTTTGATAAATGGGTCACTTTCAGGACAAAAATGTATTAATACTTATTCTTTTTGCTTTTAGTTGATTATTATGGTAACTTAAGCCTAAAAAAACTTTCAGAAGTTTCCCTTACAGGAGTGAAGTTACGCATGTACTGAGGAGTAGCTAATTTATCTAATTTCTACAGCATACCTTTCAAAGTCTCTTACTTATTTACGTCCATAGAGGACAATATACCATATCAGTAGGTGCATGCTGCCTCTTGGCAATATCTGTGATGTATGCTGTGGGTAACCACGTCTTCCCATAAACCATGAAAATGAAACATAAATCTTCTATGAACAAACTCCTGAGTGATTTCCAGAGATAACCACTGATCATTAATGGGATCCGAAATGTGTAATCCCGTTGGTATTTTTTATGCAGTAAAATAGATATGCCAGATAATAGATATGCTACTAAAAAATGAACTGATTCTGTCCCAAAATGTGTTATCATTTTCTTAAACAAGGAAGGAATTTTGAAGGTAGCTGTCATTAATTATAGAGAAGATGATTACTGCTCTGTGGCTAGACAAACTTTTATGTTCCTACATCAGGAGCTATGTTTTGATGGGACCATCAGAAAATGCATGTGAACATCAAATATGTGGGTATTTACGTACTGATGAATACTTGTCATTCGCAAATTTCCCAGAGGAGCATGAATCAGTTAGTTTTTTCCTTATTTTTCCCGATGTCTTTTACAAAGAATGGCTTTTGCAAAAAAATCAGGCTTTTTTTTTTATTGTAAATGTTTGGTCTGTATTATCAGTAAGTAAATAATGAGAACTTAGGCAAGAAAGTTTGCCAATTGGAATATTTGCAGTGTAACACTATAGGTAGGACCAAAAGGTTTTATCATTGCGTGTAAATTTCTTAGCTCTCAGTGGGAAAATTTTACTTGGAATGCATTATTCAGAATTAAAGATCCTTTTCATAGATATTCAAGTAACATTTAAATGAGGGAGTTGAAGTTCATTAATCATTTTTTGTACCGTATTTTAAAATTCGTTTTAAATGTACAGTTCTGCCTGTCAGCGTTTTGCAATTAATAAATCTGGGAAGCTCTATCTTTTCATTATGGTGTACTCTATTGTCTCTGTAATCAAAACATCTAATTTCAGGAATATCTGTTTAAAACCTTAACAAACCAGTTAAAAATGCTGCAAGTTATTTACATATAATAGTATCAACATGAAATTTGTTTTAGAGCATCTTTCATGTGAAAATTCTCTAATAGGGACAAGAAACTCATGAGATAAATTTGTGTCAACAGTTTCAGACATTTTCAGACTTGGATAAAAGATTTTTAGTAATTTCTTCTGTACTTGGTCTTAAGGAAAAAACTGGGCCATATTGGACACTTTCACTTTCTGCAAGGAGAAAAAGACAGTGAAGAAAACTGACAGCTGGAAAAATGAGATGAACTACTTAGTAATTTTCAACTCGTAAATAATTGTCATGATGCTGAGAAAAGGTTTTTCTCCAGATGAATAAATACAAAACAATACACCTGCATTTTTTCCATGAAAAAGTCACAGTAATAATTGCATGTGTTGTCAGTAGCCAGGATTCTCATTTTCAAAATCCTGACTACAGTGAGAATTTTAATAAATAAAATAAAACAAAGAAAGAAATGCAAAGTGCAGACCCAAGCCTTTGACTGTCCTCTCCTTTTAAAGAGATCACTGCCAACCAAGGATTATTGCTTGTGCTGTTATGCTGTTGAAGGGAAATTCTGATGACTTGTGGCTTAAGACTGCTTCTCAAAAATTGCATGAAACAATAGAAAAGAGAATTTGCAGAGCAAGTAACCATAAGACCAAAACCTCTCCTGTAAGAGTCACTGGCAAAATACGCATGGAGTGCAGTGGGCCATAGTCACTCCCCAACATAGTTGGTGTTTTTGTGTTGTTCTTTTTTGGCTTGAAGAGTTCAAAATCAGAAAGCAGAGGATTTCATTGAAGTATCAGACTTGGAAAAGAATGCCAATTTTCCATCGGGATTTCCAAATGAGGTTGAAATTCCTTCTGTATAGATGCTGTTACCATTATGGACAGATCCAATTATTTCAGAACCTTGCTTATTCTTCCATGCTTATCTTTATTTCTTCCTTTTATTCTTTCCCTCACATCTTGGTTATCTTCTTCTGCCCAGAGTTCTTTGTCCTCCAGGTAAAGCACTCTGAGATATTGGACAAGAAGTCAGAATTGCTCAGTTAGAAGGAAGGATCTGCTCGGGAAAGCCATCTGCACTTCCATTGTTGAATTCTGATAAGGTCTGATACTGGGAAAAAAGGCAAGGTCAGTCTAAGGTCAAAAGCCATTTTTGGTGGTCACAGAAGTTTATGTTCTTTAATCCTATGAAGTTAGCAAAGACCACATAATACGACAGGGTAAACATACCCGAGTTGCCTGGACATTTTCTCAGTGAAAAGCATTTCCAAGTAATTTCATTTTCAGAGAAGTGATTTACCAGTGTAAAAGACCCAGTTTACCTCTTGTTGAATAATAGACTTCGGAATCCACACGTTTGGGAGAAGTTCACCAAACTTTTGTCAATGGACTCCCCTCAGGCTTTTGCAGAGTCAAGAGCATTCAAGCCCCAAGTGCTTTTGCTGGAGCAGAGGTTCCTGAGTTACTCTTCTGCCTCTGCGTTAGTGATGTCTGGAGTCTGAAGTAGCTCCGTTTGAGGTGTGGATTTCCTACAGCCAGAGTGTTCCCTGACTCTGAAATACTCAACTCTATTTAACTTGCCAAAACCTTTCACAAGCTGTGAAAGATCAGTTAATATTTTTGGAACAAGAGAGAGACTGGGAATAGCTGAAAAGTGTAAGTTAAAAGTTGATTTTAGAGAGCAATACCATGGAAGGCTGCTTCTATTTTAAACAGGAAAATAAATAGATAAAAAAAAAAGCAAAAAACCCCAAACAAGCAAAAAGCCAAAACCCAAACACCACACAAAAAAAGTAGAAAACTGCTTAAGACTATGAATATTTTTTTTTCATTATAAAATGTGATACATTAAAAAAAAAGAAAAAAAAGAAAAGTCTCACTGGACAGAAATTCCATGTTTCAATCCTTTCAAAAACATAGCATTCACCAAGGAAATAGGCTCTTTATGAATACTAGGCTGTGACTAGGAGAAAAGAGGACTACTTCTGTGTGCAATGAGATCTACCACATTAAGTCCTCAAGTACCTCCCTTCACAGCGACATCCTACTGATTTGTTAGACACTATGGAATTGGAAAAGATGACTTTAAGGTATCTTGTGACAGTTGCCTGGGCCGTTGAGTCCCTTAGTGAAATACCTTTTCAAGGAATATCTCTATGTCTCCTACTGCTTCTAAATGTGTTGTTTACATTAAGAAATTTATAATACTGACATTTAGCATTTGGCAGTGAAATATAATGTTCTTTAGGTTAATTACCCTTCCTACACACAGTGACAAGTACTATAAGATATAGTCTATGGAACAGCTGGGACATTTTGTGGGGGTTTTCAAAACCCTAAATCTCCTATGAGATGTGAACAACACTTAGTGTGGGAAATGCTTTATGGCAGTATAGAATGATGTGTTTAATTAAGTGCTGTATACATACACTCTGTACTCCCTCAACCCCATTACAGCCTGTTCCTTGCTACTGAATGTGCTTTTTACATTAAGAGAGATTCAGCATTTGCAGAACAACTTTAAGCAGTCAATGACTTATGGACTGGATCCTGCTCCATTGAAATAATTGGAATGACTTCCATTGACTTCAATAGGAATTGGATCATGGCTCTCAGCAAGTAATTTCTGTTCAGCAAACCTGCACAGATTGAAGAGAGGTTCTTGAAGCATGTGAAAGTCTCAAAGCTGAAGATTTGTTAAGAAAGCTTTCTGAATCACTCTGAATAAGTAAGGAGTCTGAGTGTATGAACCTTTCCTGAACAAACCCCTTAAATTTATTCAAATAATGATGCCAAATAAAGAAGAATAAAAAGGTAAATATTGAAATATGCAATGAAAAATGTCATGATGCTAACTTTTATTTTGTTTTTCTTTTTTACATGAAAATGGTTTCTAGATTTGTGTCAAAAACCCCCATAGATACTTAAAGCACCCACTGAAAGATGAGTTTCTCTACTGTGTAGTTCTAGAAACAGAAATGATGGGATTTAGCCAGCCCAAAAATGCAGCCCTAAGATAGAAATGAGAGAGGAATAGTCACGGATTGGGTGTTCTGAGGGTCTCATGTAGGCCTTCTCTCCCTCTGTTGACTGCTCCTTCCTCTTGTGACTCCTTCATGCTTGACTTCTTTCTTTGTGCAGCTACCAATTGCAGCTGATTTTCAGTCTGACAACCAAGGTAAACCAGAAATTATCAAAAAGTTGCTACATGATTAGCATTTCTGTTTAGCTTCCTTTCTACCCCTAGGAGTATATAAATGTATTTGACCCATTCCTGTTTGCTGACTCCCTCTCTCCTCTAAAGTAGATGCTGGGGCAAAGTCATGCCGTGCTCAGTTTTATGCTGGTCGTTTGTAGTGACACGAAATGCACCACATGATCCAGACCTAGTGCTGGAACTGCTTTCCTGCTTTCGCTTAATTCCTCTTGTTTTATTGCCAAGTAGGTCTGTGAAAGAAAGAAAACAACTGCTAAATATCCTAAGAAAACCAGACTATTTTTACATGATGACAGTCCCGTTTTGAATCATGATTACTTTCTTTTGAACAAGAGAAAAGGAGAAAGGTAAAGATATTACAAGTCTTACTTATGAGAAATACGTAAATAGTATAGCACATTACAAAGTGATTAAATAAAAGACTGTTGCTCCAGCTTTAGGAAAATGATTCAGCACTGAAGCATTTGACTGGAAAACTGAAACAATTATTCACAGGTTGGCACAAATTTGGAAATTAATTTTTCTAACCATGATGCCTGAAATAGAAATTGCTTTTTTCCATAGTAGAGGTAAAGGAAGAAATACGCAACCGTCTGAATCTTCTGACAGGCTTGTGTTTTAGTATAGTGGGATGGCATTTTCACAGAAAATATTTACTATGTGGAGGTCATCAAGTCCCTGAGGATGGTGGAGACTAACTGGAGGGTCTTTGAAGATCAGTTTAGAAGAAGAATGAGAACTGATCTATCCATTAGACAATAACTTCCCTAAAAAAATCAGCTAAGCAGCTCCCAACAAAGCATCTGAGCTGCCTAAACCTACCTCCAAAGTCAGTAGACAGCGGCATCTCAATGGAACAGTGCATAAATCGCATATATCAACCTAATCTGGAACTCACTGAGTGACGCTGTGCACAAGAGTGTCTAAACTCCTCTCTGTGATTTATATGTCCAGTGTATAAGACAGGTTCTGTAAGGTTTGTTGTTGTGTTTTTGTTGGTTTGTTCATTCTGACATTAGCAGTGTACAGAACAGGGTCTAGAGTCTCATGGGTTTTGTGTCTGTCCTCCACTCTTTCCTTCCCTCAGAAACACATTCTCCAGGGGCAGAAATCAAACTTAGCTCTACTAAAGAGTGACACGAACCAGAAGAGATAGATCCCATTGTAATCCCTTTTTGTAGACACTGTTCCACCTCTCATTCTCTCAGCCTATCTCTATGTTAAGTGATGCTACTTGTCATAGGGACAGGGAAGATCAGTGCCTAGCACGAGGGGGAGCAGGCAGCTACCCCAGCCAGCCACCCTCAAGGCTGATGCCAAGGACACTGCCAATGCTTTTCTTTATCTCTCTCCTTTTCTCTGACTTATCTGAAACTGGGGTCAGATCTTACTGCCATGTCTTAGACTTGCACTCACATCATGTGGCATCGCTTCTTCAGCAAAACTACCACCCTGACCCAAATTTAGAAGAGAATTATTTTTCTTCCTTAGGGATTGGACACAAATGGGTTGTGGCAGGAGTAAGGGAAGAATAGGAGGGAATAATAATGAAGATATGGGCAATAAGTCAAAAAAACTGACTTGCTGTAACATGGAGAAATGCTCTTCTGGTGTTGAATGTAAAATAACTTCCTGTTCTCAAAGGTAATCACATGACATTTGCCTCTCAGAGAGGGACTGAGATTCACAAAGACCTCAGGCCATGCTCAGCTGCCATCCCAGGATGTTCTACCCTCTCCATTCCTGCATGCTTGATATGCTCAGGGTGTGAAAGAACAAACAGAGAGGTAAACCCAAATGGCTCACAGAGAGGTCCTGGCAGACCTTGCACAATTCGTACGGGTGAGGATCAAGTGCAGAGATCATATTTTGTTCGAGGGCTTCTTGTAGATGAAATAAGTGTGAATTGGTCTGTAAGTTTCTCCTCATACCACTGCAAGGGTCCAGTTTTTCTCATCTGGGAAGTTGATCTTAGAGGCACTGTACCAGGACTGCATGGGCAGCATATTGGAATTTTTTATTTCAGTCAGGCTGCAGCAAAGAAGAGTATGGTCTCCATCATTCAAGACAGCAAAAGACCAACAAAACATGTTATAAAACATTGTTTCCAAAAGTAAACAAAAGTTACATATAAATAGCGAAATCAGTCCAAACAAGGAGGCCTCCTGATAGCCTGGATGATGATTCCAATTTTCTGGTAAATTAGAAGAACAAAGATGAGAAAGCAATGGAGCAACAGTGGCATGTAAAAAAACAACTATAACAGATGAATAAAAAGATGTGAAGATGGGATATTATGCCAGTTGCCGTGCTTGGCAGGGATAGTTTGACAGTACTGCTGGGAAGACAATAAAACAGAAAGGAAAAACAGTTTTCAGCTGCCAGGCTTACCATATTTTAGGATTTTGCAGTGATGCTTTTATATGTATTTTATATCTGTGCTTCTGATCCTGAGAAATCAGAGAAGCAGAGAAGCAGAGTGGACAAAAAAGATGCAGAGGAAGAGTGCAACAGCAGCATTTCTGGCACCAGCTTTGGTCCTGAAGGCTGGTTGCAGCGTGAGCCTTGTGCCCTTGGTGTAGCTCTCAACCTTGTCCTCCTTTCTCTTTAACCTGCCCTTCCCACCTTCTTCTGTTTAATTATTATCTGGCTTAGCGTGACCAAATGCATTTATTTATTTATTTATTTATTTATTTATCTTTCTCTTTTGTTAATTTTCCTGCTCATTTTTGTTGTTGTTTTTATTGTTGTTAACCCTGTGACCAGGAAGGCAGCTAATAGCAATGTCTTAGCTTGACACCAGTTCAAGCCTGCCAGGTTCTTGGAGCGGCTGACTTTGTGCTGTGCTTGTCTTTCTCCAGCAGCAAGGCTACAAATCAGAGTCCACAGTACAAAGAGAAGCTTTTTGGGGTTTTTTTGGCTATTTTCACTACTCTCTTTACATATGTGCTTGTCCTGTTTTATGTTCGAGGGAGCAGGCCCAGATTCCAATAAAAGAGACAACAAGTACAGCTCCAGCCATCTCAGCTGCTTTTTACTTTATTATTCTCTCCCAAAGGGGGAGTTAATATCATCTTAATACTGTATAAAAAGACACTATCAACCAGGGAATTTTCCCCATAAAAATGATCTGCAGCTAAAAGAAAGGGGAATAATGGATGCTGCTAAAATGAAAGTCTCCTTGAACACTTTACATAACAAATAGATTATCTCCTCGTCTTCTGCATTTTTCATAAAAGATTTAAAAGATTTTAATACTGATCCTTTGCTGTAAGATTTAGTGGCCACATTTCTGCATCCTCATTCCCATGGAAGGCGCAGCCATTCTGAGCTCTGCAAAGAGAAATTCATGACAGCACCTTTGCCCCCAAGCTTCTGTACTCCAAAGTGCAAACAATTCCCAGAACACATGCAATGCCACCCTGAAGCCAAATTTGTTTGGATATTTATTTTGGTTTCTAAGGGTATTTATGTTGCATATATATGCAATTTTTGCAATCTTGACACATGAATTTCTAACTTTTCAGAGGAGAAGCACAAGACTCCTTCAGGTCCTTAGCTGGGGAAGGTGTTACAGCTTGACACTGTCCTCTGCAGAACTGATTATCTCCTCTCAACGTGGGCTGGTGCAGCGGAACAGGTCCCATTGTAGGGTGGTAGTTCAGGGGCCAGAGAGGTTGTCAGGCATCACTGGTGTCTGTGGTGTTTCAATTCAAAGCTCTGCATTATCTCTAATGGCATAATAGCAAAGGGCTCCTTGGGATGAAGGGAAGTGAAATGTGAGGCTGTGTCACTGTCACTTGTGACAGCGTGAGGTTTTCCTACTGCGCAAAAACACAGGTTATCAGCTCAAACCTGAAATAGGAAATGCAGATACTTAAGAAAATGTATAATTTATACACCGAAGCTGCTGGAGAAACAGGAAAAAAACAAAACAAAACACCAAAACAGCTCTGCTTTTCTCTAAGAGACATAAGGTAAAATAACATTTCTTTTCTTCGTCTTCCATTTTTTGGAAAGGGAATAGAAAACTTAGATTCATCTCTGAAGAATTCTTCAGTTCTGAAACTCTTTCTACCACTATGTCTTCCTCATAGAAGGCACTACTTTGTCCTTTGCAGAAGGGCCAGCAGCACAAATGGGCAGTGCATAAGTAAAAAACAGGAGTTAAAAAGCAGTAATTTGATATTTTTACGTGGGGAAGGGGGGTGGGAGGGAGGGGAGGGGTTGTGTCTGCAAATGAATAAAAAATGTTTTATTCAGTGAAACCAATGCCATATAAGCTTTTATAGTCCTCTATCCTGTCTCCAGCAGTAACCAAAACTGAACATGTGCAAATATGATTTACATACACAGACACACATGTACATATGTGTGCATGCAACATCTGTGAAATTTCCCACATCTGACACCCCACATGGGCGATGATCTGCAGCTCAAGGCCTTCCATGCCCACAGTGGGATCTTTCACTGAAGTATTTCACTGTGAAAATAGAAATCACTGGGCATTAATGATGTGATCAGTAGACATAAAAGGCAGTGCTGATGTATCATACATGCAAACCAGAAAGAGAGTAAAAGAAAATAAAATCAAATCAGAGTACAGTTATATAAGTGAGTATATTTCTAAGGCATTTTCTGATGGAGCTGGTGGATAGGCAAAACCATCCATCAGTTCTTCATTGGACGAAATAGGAAAATTCCAGCCGATGGCAAAAATATTCACAGAGTCTACTGAACTGTGTATTTCTCTGGCTCTGTGTTGGAGAGAGATGGAGGAACATGTGACTAAACAATGTGTTGCATCAGATGCCAGGAAGAGTTCATTTTTTATGTGCTTCTCCCTTGGCCTTTTTAAATTGGGAAGGGATCCCGAAGGTACCCAGCCATGTAATCTACAGCAGAGAAATTGCTATGAGCCCCAAGACAAAGCTTAAACCACAAGATGGGAAGATGAACTCATTTCTTTCCATACTCACTGGGCTATTTCTGGTCAAGCCGTGCTTCTGCAGGCAGGAGCTGTAAAGGATTCCAGGCACATGGACTGCCATCTCAATAGCTTCTAGCAACACTTGGGGATTTGGAAGCAGCTGCCTCTGTGCAGGGATGCTAGTCCTTCCAGGATTGCTTCCTTTGTCATCATCTCAGTCCCTGAGAGGATAAATTAGCAACAGGAACACATCTGTTTACATTAAAAATTGGACAGATATTAACATATTTTTAAAAAGCAAAGTTTGCAGGTAGCCAGCATGTGACCTTTCCACTTGAACTGAGGCAGTTATTTCCCAAAAAGTCAGAGAATGGAAAAGCATATGTGTATTTTAGGGCTGTGAGGCCTCAACATTCATGGTGAGTGGTCTTCATAAGTTGCTTAGAGGGAGTAATGGACTTTTGCAGTGGTCTATTCACCTCTGGAAGTCCAGGGAAATTCCAGCTGGCAGTGTGCATGGCACATGGCTCAGTGTGAGCTCTGCACCCACATTGGAGAGTAGCTGGGACTGAGCTGTCCGTGCTGCATGGGACCAGTAACCTCCTTATACAGGCTGGACAAGGATTTAGCACAGCAAGCATAAAATAATGGAGGAGAGGCTTTATGGAATATAAATATGGGAAGTGCAAATAATTTATTTCCCTCTAAATTTCTACAAATTGCATACATGGCCCTTGTTGGATGCAAAAAACTCCCCAGGCTGCAGTTTGAATACTAAGACAGATATCCACTTTTCATGGATGGTTGACTATTTTCCTCTACTATGTATTAAAAATGGGACCAACCAAATATATCACAATTCTGGGATTTTTGGGATCTCTCTGTCACTTGGCAGGTGTTGTGGTTAAGCCCCGCACAGCCACCTGCTCACATCCTGCTGGTGGAATGGGGGAGAGAATCAGAAGAGTAAAAGTGAAAAAAAGTGAAAGAACACATGGGTTGAGATAAAGATGATTGAATAGGCAAAGCAAAAGCCACACATGCAATAAAAACGAATCAAGGAATCCATTCACGTCTTCCCATGGGCAGGCAGGTGTTCAGCCATCCCTACAAAAGCTGACTTCATCTCACGTAATGGTGACTTGGGAAGACAGACACCATCACTCTGACTGTCCCCTTTCCTTCTTCTCTGAGTTCTATGTGCTGACCATGATGCCATATGGTCTGGGATATCAACTGGGTCAGTTGGAGTCAGGCTGTGTCCTCTTCCCACTTATTTGTGCACCCCAACCTCCTCCTGGTGGAGTAATTTGAGGAGCTTGACACTGCATAAACACTGCTCTGTAATAAAATATCCATATAACATAAAACATCATATTAAACAATAATAATTAAAACTGTGTTCTGAACACTGTTTTCAGCACAAGTCCAAATTGTACTCCCATAAAAGCTACCATGAAGAAAATTTACACAACCCCAGTGCAATGCCAGCACAGTCAAAGCCAGCACAACAGGTGCTCCCTTTCTGGGATCTTCAGTTGAGTAAATTAGCAGCTGCACGTGTGGACCTCTTTTCATGGACCCCCAACCTACGGGAACTCAGGAACCGCTCAGAAAGTTCACTGAGCTGATTTAAGAGTCACTCTGAAAAAAAGAAAAATCTTTTCAGGTATCTCGAAAGGACCAAGCTGAAATCATCGGGCTGTGAAGTGCTGCTTGGTCCTTTCAGAAATACCAGTGCTCTTTGGGGCCCTTATGGTGAAGGCTTCTTTCTGAAGTAAGCACATTTTGTCTCGTGACAGCACAGAGCCTGCCTGCTGTGCTAAACACAGGTTACTCATCCTAACTCAAAATAGAAAATGCTGATATTTTGGAAATGATATAATTTATACACAAAAGCTGGGTTAAAAAATTGTGATGTTTCCATATCTAACTAGAATCTAATTATCCTAAAAAAAACCCTGGCAGCATCAAGCTATCCAGCTGTGAGTAGCCTGTGACTCATTTTTGTAACACGGGAGATGCTCGTCCTATGTGTTTTCCATTCAGAGGGAAAAATATTTTGTGATTGTCCAGGATTATTACAAGTCAAACCATGCTGCTAGAACACATGAATTTGATTTTTTTTAGATTTTATAAGGATCTTTCTTTCTTTTTCTCTCTCTTTATTTTTTTGTTCTTAAGAAGCCACATTCAAAATAATTTAAAAATATAATTAAAATGCAGAATTACACTCAATAGAGTTTGTTAGAAAATCCTTGGAATCCGTGGAATCCTTCTGCTCTGGTCGAGTTGCTCTCAGGAATATGATTTGAATGATAGGTTCCATATGATGAATTTAGATTGACAGTAAAGCACTGAAGTTCTGTTTTATTGTGGTCAGCTCTTCTGTCCAAGTTCTGTTTAAAAGAGTAAGAAACCAGACTGTTCAGAGTTTAGCAGAAGGTTCCAGTCAGTATTTTTATATCTTCATCCATGCAGGCTCCCATTTTGAAGTCTATCAAACTTGTCAGGGTTGTCTGTCTGCAGCTTTGATATTTTTTCTTGAAAAAGCCAACAGGAGAACACGGACATGAGAGTGTTGCATTCACCAATAATTTCACTGGAAATTTAGCGCTGACAATAAAAAAGATATCGGTACAATGATGAAACTAAGCTTATTGTTTAGTCATATATGATAAATCAGCAATGATAATTCAAATCTCCAAAGGTATAAACACTTGTAAAACTGACTATCAAGAGCCCTCTCTATGGATGGATGTCTCTGGCACTGTGGCTGTGCTCTTGCACAAGTTGCACAAGTATTTATTGGGTTGTTGATGTGATGTGGTGGCTGATGATGCCTTAACTGGTATCAAGTAAGCAGAGACAAATAATTTGGCTTATTTAGGTTACAATGCAAGCATAATGTAACAAATACTCTCGGTCAGTGGTTGAAGATTCAGGACGCTGAATGAAAAATTTAAAAATCTGTATTAACAGTGATACTTTGAGCCAAATCTTGCTAATTAATTTTTTATTTAACCTCACAGAAAAGTAGACTACTTAAAGACTAAGTAGACCACCATGTGATTTCTAAAAGCCTCTAGGGAAAAAAATGGGAATCAAAAAGACATAAAATATTCTACGTATTTAAATACATATGCATTTGTTATTTTTAATAACTATTATCCTTTTTTTGTTATTTCAATTTTTTTCCCTATTTTTTTTAATTTCCAAGTTGAAAAAGTGGAATGAAAAGAGAAGAAAAGCAGTGGAGATGATGAAAAGCCATGGCTGGGAAAATCACTCCTTTTTGTTTACCTCTTCATTGAAAATAGAAAAAATTAAATGAAAAGCATCTCCAACCCCAGAAAAGGATATTTTTTCAAGAAAAAGAATACATCCAGCAATCCACTAATGCAAGAAAGCTCTAGCTCTGTATCTGTATTTTTATTGGATTTTATTCAGATGTCAATTTTCTCCATCAGCTGAAACTGCTGTCCAGTTCATAGCTTAGGGAACTCAGGGAACGGAAGGGAAAAGGAGGACAAACCCCTCCCCAGAACATAAAGACCGTGTCACAGCATATGCTTATTTTAAAAGATCAGTCAAAGAGGAAGATGAGAAAAGTGGAAAAATTTGCTCAAATCACTTTTCAAAACTTGTAATGTTATGATTTCATCAAAAGTTAAAAAACAATAAGCCGCTCTATTAGCAGTAGAGCTATGTATTCACGCTTGGCTACGTATCTAAGCATTCCGCTCACATATCATCATTGGCTAAGAACAATGTATTTTAAAAACATCCATCTGAAAAAAAAATTGCTCTGCTTTCTTTCAAAATCCAAAAAGATTAAGATACTTCTTTTCTGGTTCCATTCCCAGTCTCTTCTTTACAGCACTCTTCAACACCGTTTGTGTTCACCTAAAGGAAATAGCTATTAGCTAAAATAAATATTTTAGAATTGCATTATCATTATGCATTCATAAAGCTACCAGAGGAACTGAGTTCTAGAGTAACTTCCAGAGTGGGAATAAGAACTCCCTGAATTAACAATTTTTTGAAGGTTGCCTGAATTTGTATTCCTGAATTGTCCTTTGGCATAGCTGCATACACCAGAAAGCAATTAGTACAATGAATGGTGCCATTTTCTTTAGTTCTGTGCTAAATTCAAATATTTCCCTTAAAACCCTCTGACAAGGAAATCGTACTTCAAATATTTATTTATTACCTCACAATTTTAAAGAATACTGTAGTCCTGAAATTCTAAAATATTTGGACTGGTTAAGCAATCAGCATGATGATGGTGATGCATGCTCCCACACTCATGGAATTCTCACTTCTATTATGTGCCTGTGGCATTTGTATTGAGAAGCCAAATCCTGTCTCTTTTCCTGAATTAAGATTATAATCTTTTCGTGGCCATGTTTTTGTTATATATTCATACAACATCTCCATGAATACAACTTTGATCTTCTACGTGTTATTGGACTGCAAATAAATGATAATATTCCTTATTACACATTTTTCAGAGGAAAAATAAAAATAAAAGCTATGTTTGTAAAATATGATATAAAGTTTACATTTCTCTCTCAGAATAATAATCTCAGAATAAAAACAACTCCAGGCTCAGTGACACAGGGAATCTGTCTGTAACATGTTTTAACTGTGGTTCCAAGCTGCAGATAAAAGGACATAAATAACATTGGCATGCACTGCCCACTGATTTAGATGTTTTTAACAGCTTGGTTTTCTGAAAACAAACAAAACCCCCAAAACAAATAAAAACTTGAGGGGGAATATTATTTTATAGAGAATGCTTCCTTAAAAATTCATTGGTGGTGATCTCACGAGGAACAAAGCTCATGTGGAATTTTCAAATAGATCTTGCCACGAATAGGGGAACAAAACAAGTCTCAGTGAGCTGATGCTGTGTTCCTGCTCGGAGTTTGTTATGACCAAAATGGTTTCTGTCGAAAAGAGGAAACACTCCTTATTCATGAAGGCAAGTAATTATTCATTGTGTGAATGAAATCTTAATGGCCTCATCTAAGAATTAGTCTTAACTCAGATTTAATTATTATATAAAAAGAAAGAATACTTTTATGATGAAAAAGTCTCAATAGTAATAATAAAGTTAATATTGTTATGCACACTCTTCTTATAGTCTACCAATTTTCCTGGAGTTATGATCACCCTTCCATTCCCTGCTTGGTTTTTAGTTCTGTAACCAGGATCCACTTGCTGTTATTTTTACATGTTTGCTAAAACTCTTGTACACTTTGCTTTTTCTTCATTGGTCTGTAATTCCATGTTACAACTGAATTTATTATTTATGGTGGCTTTTCTGTAAGCTAGATAGTATTTTTCATTTTTCTTTTTGCCTCCTAAGACCAACATGGTCCACCTCCAGGGCTGAATTTCTTTAATTGTCAGTTGGTGGGTTGTTTACAGAAGTGGGATTTCTAGTGCCAAACCCTATGCTATTACTCTTGTACATATTATCCACTACTCAAAGTCTCTGCTATCACCGTGGGTCTGCAGTCCCCTATACTACATTATAAGAGTCAGAAATACCTTGTTCTGCACAGAAAAACTGCTTGTTTTTCACGTTATGAAAATGTGACTCTACTATACAGTAATGAAAACAAACCAAAGCAAATTAGGCATAGCCACTCGGTCAGAATAAAAAAAGATGCCTTTACTGTGATAACTTAACAAAACATTATCCTGACAAGTCCTGAAATCTTGCAAATTCAGTGGAGAACCTGTGGCTGATGTTAGCAAAAGCAGTGCCAGATTTCTGGGATACAGGTTTCCAGGTGTTTTGGGATTCAGTCTGTGCATCTCACTGTTCTTGGTCGGTTTTGGCTTTTTCATACCCCTATGAAACAGGAATGCATTGTTGTTCCATTATCCCCCCTACTGAAACGCTTTGTAGGTTACATGACTTTCTAAAGGTTAAACACAAAGTCACTTGAATTAAAATTGAGTGTGATATACTTGGGTTGAGCATCTTCCCAGTTAAAATACATTCCTACACAAAGTGAACTGAGAATTTCTCTTCCACCATATATCCTGATTGTGAAACTTAACAATTAGCTATTCATTTCTAAGCTATGCATTTTTGTCTTTATTTTAACATTGCCTTAAATTTGACATGAAAGGTTTTAATGAAGGTGTGAAATACTTGGCAGTTAAATCTAGCATATGCTGTAACACCTGTTAATTTCAACTGTTCATTTTAAGCTGTTACTTTATTCTTGGCATTTAGTCTAATTCATGCTGTGATTTTTAGTTTGAAAGAAAAAAAATATCCAAGCTGCTTATACAATCCCTTCTACAGCAACTTTTACTTTATATGTTGTATTTCTGCCATCTTTTTTAACATTGTGCATTTGTATGGAAAGGTTGTTAAAATCAGGATTGCAACCTCATGCCATAAAAGATTAAACTACAAGATGAGAAAATATGGAAGTTAATGATTGAAGGTTCATCTTGAATTTGCTAGGAAAGCTTGGATTAGCTCAAATCATTGGAGCCTCGTGGCAATCTCCATTCATTTAAATTTGATTTAAACATAGGTCTGACTTTAATGCTCAGTTATGGCTAACATAGAAATCTGACTTCTCCCATTAAAATTATAATTTTAGCAATAAATATGTGATTAAACTAAAGTATTTCAATCTTTATCTTTATTTTAAGATGATGATGAACATTGTGCTCCTTGCAGTGTTAATCCTGGTGGTAGTTAGAGGCAGCTGGATTAGTTGTGCCATGAAATCTGGGACAGTTCCAGCCAAAATCAGTGAACATTCAAATAAGGTAGTGATCCAATATTCACTGCTGATTCATAAGGGTGCTTCAGCTGCATTTTACAGGGTAGCCTAAATATGTATCTCTCTTCTCTGTGTATATCAAGTACTTCATTATTCTGCGGGTATAATGCCAAAAGATGAACCACTGTTAAAATAGGCTCCATGATTACGTGTGAATATGGCTGTAAGGTGACATTGTATCATACAGAGTGCGTAGACCTTAAATACATAAACAGCATCATAACAGTGTCCTCCTCAAGGTCATTATCACTTTTCACATTCCACAGCTGCAGCATCTAGGACATTAATAATCTGAAATTCCAGATGTTTCTTCCCATTTCTCAGACTACAGGGACACGCAACATTTCCAACTCCTTGATTAGGGGAATCAGTGCATACTAGCTGTTGAGAGTGGAGCTCAGATTGGTAACACAGAGCTACAGTATAAAGTCTTAGCAAAACAGGATTGAAGAAGAACTCGTGATAGTCCTTCTACTGCAAGACAAAAGCAACTCCTTTCACTTTATGATCTGTTGAAGACTGGGGCGTGGTATATAGCCAAGGAAAGTAAACAAGTAAATATCTGTTTTTGAAGGACAGGAGGCACTGCTTCCTCAAGAAAAAAAATACATTTCCTTGATGGAGTTACTCTCTCCTCTTTCTCTCAGTAAGTGGCATATTGCATGTCAGGAACATATTCCTCCTTTTGATTCAGTTAGTTATTTTTTCTTTTGTAGATGGTTAATTTATGCATGAATATGCACATATGTGTGTGTCTTAAATTTTCAGCTCTAGAAATATTTACTGCAGTAGAAGTACTTGGCACAAGTGGAGAGACAGGGATTTGATGGATGGACCACTAAGTGGATGAGGAATTGGCTGGATGGTGGCACTTGAAGGATTGCAGTCAATGAGTCGATGTCCAAGTTGACACCAGTGATGAGTGGTGTTCCCAAGGGATCAGGACTGGGACTGGCACTGTTTCACATTTTGTCTGTGACATGGACAGTGAGATCAAGTGCACCCCCAGAAGGGCTGATGAAGACACCGAGCTGTGTGGTGTGGTCAACACACTGGAGGGAAGGGATGCCATCCGGAGGGACCTAGACAGGCTAGACTGCTGGGACCATGCAAACCTCATGGAATTCAACAAGGCAAAGTGCAAGGTCCTGCTCCTGTATGGGAACAATCCCAAGCACAAAAACAGGCTGGGCAGTGAATGGATTGAGAGCAGCCCTGAGGAGAAGGGCTTGGGAGTTTTGACTGATGAGCTCAGTGTGACCTGGCAATGCACATTCACTGCCCAGAAAGCCAAAAAATGCATCTTGGGCTGCATCAAAAGCTGCACGGGCAGCAGGTCAAGGGAGATGACTGTCTTCCCCTCTACTCCACTGTCCTGAGACCCCACCTGGAGTGCTGCATCCAAGTTTGGGGTCTCCAACATAAGAAGGATGTGAACTTTTCGGGGCAGGCTCACAGGAGGCCACAAAGATCATCTGAGGGCTGGAGCATTCACTGATTCTATGATTTTAGTCTGGGTATAGCTAGTTCTGGCCTACTACTTTTCAAAGAACTCTTTTGGAAATCAGGAGCTGAAAAAGGTTCAGTTCCATTTTGAAAACAAAAGAAGTGTTTAAATATTAAACACTAACTTTGTTCGAAACAGTGGTTTACCATGAAAGATGAGCTCTTTGAAAACTGTGACCCTGAGTGTTGATTTACCCTGAAAATGAAAAAGAAACACCAGAATGTGAAGTCCACCATGCAAATTAAATTCCTCAAATGTCCCAAGCTACCATAATGATACTCTTTTTAAAATAACCACAATCCCAGTCTGATGATAGGTCTCACAAATCATAGTTCTCAGATTTCATTACTAATGAAATTTGTCGTCTAGGTTTGGCAGCTGTGATTGCCACGCAAATGTGAGCCACTAATTAGATTGATTGTCTATTTGATGCCTGCTGATTAGCTTATGAAAACCCTCTGTATTCCTGACTTCATGATAAAATGTTCCTGACTTCATGATTGCTGATTGATGCTCAGAAAATCTGATTACTGTCTTGAATAGCCAAGTAATGGCTCTGTCAGCTTTCCAAGGATATAGATATTCACCTGACAAGGGTGGTAGGGTAGGGTCTTACATTTAGTATGTGCTTTGTATGTTTAAAGTTCTTTTAATTGGACTATTTATGATACTTCTTTGAGCTATGAATCGTAAATGTTTAGATGGGAGTCCAAGGTCTGCAGGGAAACCATCAGTTGTCTACTTTCTGACTTTTGACCTGGAACAAGTCCAAGAGATTCAGGGACTACCACAAGCAAATTCTCTGATTTGCAATTACAGTGACAAATACACCTAGTGACATTCCATTCAGCAATCAGGTTATTTATGGCAGAGAACAGAACATTATGTGAGATTTCTAGAACCATTTTCTGCAGTGAGTTCAAAGTGAAGAGGTGAAGCCATATGAGGTTCAAAGACCTCATAATTATTGTCCTGGGCTGTTGGACACTCCACAAATTTACTGTTGCATGATATTTTGATCCTACACTATTCTGTAAAAGTCAATATGCTACACTTGAACATACATTTTACATGTGTGTCTTATGATTTCATGAGTTAGTTTTCTACCAGTTCCTGTAACTGTGAGGTGTTATTTGATATTCAAGCTTACAGAGGCAGCAGCGATTTGGTCCAACGGAGGCATCATAAAGAAAACTGGAATCTGAAATTAGGCCTACAGTGTTCATTTGACTGTACTGAAACTGATGATGCCTTCAGTATGGCTTGGGCAAAAATTTGTGTAGAGGTAAAATCATGTTACATTGATATCTATATTAACAACAAATACAATCTGATAATCATAATATAGTTGTTTAAAGCATATAAACCTCACTATTACCCTTCAGAAAACAAGGTAATGGCACTGCGGTTATTACAAGTCTGATCTTGATATATTTGGCAGAATTAATCACACTCACAAACCAGACAGTGTCCCAGACAATTTCCAGTTTGTAGAACAGGCATCCTAAAAGTATTGCACACCGAGGGTGGTAGGACTGAAGGGATGAGAGTGCAGAGATAAGCAACTGAGCTTCTCCCTCTGGACGTGGCTCAGTCATTGATTCACTATGTAAACTTGGTCAAGTTGTTTAAATCTTAGTGTCTTCATTTCCCAAGTGTCAAATTGGATATCCTTGGTGAAACACGACAAATGAAAGTCTCTATGTAATCACTAACCACCTTTACTGCTCTGATACTTGCCATCAGCATAATTTTTTATGGCTTCAGTGTATTGCAAAAAACCAGTATCTTGTTAAAAGAAAGTTGCACGGTGCTTTTATGGCTTATAGAGTGTCAATGACTATTAAATTATACTGGAAGGTATACTTGGTTGATATTAGTGACATTTTCTTTGACTTTATTGGATTTATTTTAAAAGCCATTAACTTCAAGAAAATGAATAAAGTGGCAAGATGATATCATGCCTTACAATGCTGTATAAACAATTATATGCAAATTAATTATTATACCAAAGATCGTGGAGTTGAAGTGGTGCAACCTTTCGAATAAATCCATTGCAATAATCTTGTTAATAGCAAAACACATTTCAAGTCCTTATTGTCCTTTTAACACTTTATTGTATATGTGTTATGACTATTGAATGAAAAATATGTTGATATTTGGATTTTATTACGATAGAGAGACAGTTATGTGTAAAGCCCAAGATGCTTTACAAAGGCTGATTACATACATTGATTGATGATTGGCTTCAAAACAGTTTTCCTTCCCTAGATGAGAAAAGTGATGGTTTTGACCCAGCTCATTCAATCAAAATGTTAATGCAACAGAAAGCATGGCTGCCTGCAGATTCAACAAGCCAGGAGAGAATCTAAATTATGCACCATTCGTCTCTAATGTACGCTTATGAATAAAATTGTCATTCATTCCCATCCTCTCTTCCAGTGCTGAGACCCAAATACATTTTTGTCCTGTTGCAGTCAAACAAGGGATTCTGAAGGAAAAAAGGAATTGGTTTTAGTATTTAGTATTTCCCTTGAACTGGAATTATTTCTATATTTTAAAATAGTATTTTCTGCAAGAGGTCCAAGTAGAATAAATGCATATGATTGGAACGCCTTCTGCACACAATTAAAAAAATATATTGCTGAAAATATATCTGTTGAGTTGTCCGCGTGATATAAACCACTACATAAGTTACTTAAGAGTTTTCTTCAGGTCTCCTTTTCCATCCTTCCTTTCTTTACTTTTTTCCCTGCTGCTATTTACAGATGAGTTAATGTAACTGTAAATCTTGTCCTCACAGGAGCAGGAGTTTTAACTTTCCGACTGAAACATCAGTGAAGATGGAAGATAGTCTTTTAATCAAGATAGGAAGTACAGTGAAGAAGTTAGAAAGGAACAGGAATATAGCAAAAGTGTCTTGTGTAGTAAATATCAGCTGGTGACAGATCTTTAGCTTCCTACCAACACTGGGAGATGCATCAGTTATTGGCGATGGTTTTATTTGATGTCACTATTTTCTGTACTTGACCATGATTTTGCATACTTTTCTCTCTATGCCACTTCTGTGGGTTTTTTCTGGGCCCCATAGGAGACTGCAAAATCAAATTAGCAGACTGTTAGGAAGAAAATCTAACAGCCCAGGCCACAGCGTCCTTAGAAGAGAATTTCAGGTATAAGTGCTTTGACTATAACTTTTTCTTAACCAATAAATATGTATTTTAAATGTATGTTATTTACATCATCTAAATAAACCAAATTGGATCATTTATGCTTCTCTTGTCCTTCAGAGAGGTAGAACGATAAAACAGCTTGAAGCACCCGTAGGTCAACAGTGATCACACCTGGAGATGCCCACAAGAGTTGTCAAGAGCCATTACATGCTCAGAGAGCTCAAGGGAAAGACAAATATAAAAGAGGAGAGATGGCATTGACTACCCATCACGGGGAGCTGGGCTAGATGGACAGGTGGCTGCAAGCTGCAGCTCCTACCAGCTTCTTTCCATGCAGAACTAGTGACCTAAAACCACCCAGCACGGCTGTCACGTCAGCGACCACCCGAAACAGCCCCAGTTTGGGAGCTACATTGAAACCAAGGCAGCACAAGTCGCAGTTCACCTCTCCGCACTCGTGGTTTAGAAATCATTTCAGCTCAGCTAATTCAGTGAAGGCAAATCTGCCTCACAAAGAGAGCTTGAAACAGAACAAAGAGGCACTGAGATCTCCAGGAGAAAACTGCCGCATTTGGCAGAGTCTGTTGACAAGAGCTAGTCAAGATTTTTCCAGTGTAACAGGTTGCCAGAAGAAAATGCCAATTTAACAACACCTAAATGATTTCAAGAATGTACCAATTTAATTTAAAACCTGGATGGGAAAATTACCAAAATGAGACATTTTGATAAGGTCAAAACATTTCATTTTGACATTTATTTTATGTTATCATTTAATATATAGTAAAAGTAAAAAAAGACGAAGCAACTTTTTCAACTTTATCAGAACTGTAGTTTTCTACCTTATCAAAATGTAATGCTTCAGAGCAGTTGAAACAAAGTTTTCTAAAACTTTGTGCCTTGCAGGAAAACCTTAGATTTTGACTTTTGTTCCCCTTTAGAAAGGAAGGCACATTTAATGTCTGAATTTTGCAGGCAAAGAAGTTCCATTTGGAAGACAGTTCTAACATAGTGTTCACCTTTTGATCTTGTAATGTATTATTTCTGAATCACATGAACTGTTGAACAGCTCCTGACAGCAGATGATGAGGTTGCATTAGACCTAAAGGGTAGAATTCAGTTTTTGATTAAGCTACCTAAATGTATGAGTGACCGTCTTAAACCAAATTCCCCCCAAATGTGTGGAATTAAAATGTAAATATTCATAAATAGCTAATGAGACTATTAGACTTCATGATTCTCAAAAAGAGAGAATCCCATGTGATTGCTGGGGTCAGTGATGAGGAGCTATATGTACCAAAATCATGATGTGGTTTGAAACATAATTAGCAACAAGCAGGCATTAATCTGGAATTGTCAGAAATTTCTATAGGTGGCAGTTACCTACATCAGGTTTCTTTGACAATACTCGCTTAATTTTATAATGCACAAAGATTTTAATTCAGTTGATATAGAGCTCTGCAACACTACTAAAATTTTGAAATATTAGTTACATGCACATGATTGCTTTCTTATAAAGCAATTAATAAACTCTAAGGTTTCAGACAGGCATGATGTTTCCTTTGGAATAATTTTATTATTACATATGAATTTTTCTTTTTAAACTTATTAACATTGCAGTAGAAATTCAGATAAATCAGGCGATGAGAGTCTATAGTTCAGCACAATGCCTGCCAGTCATCCTCCTTGGAAATACTTGTCCATTATTTTTCTTGTTTTCACTGTGGTGCTCTTGAGAACATGGCTCTTCTATATATATCCTGCATAAACCTTGAGATCTGCACGTGTTCCTCAAGCTTGCATAAGATATAGCAGCTCTTATTTCAAAAGCAGACATTTATTGTCTTCCTTATTGTAAAACACGGGTTTTTAAAGCTGTTGTCCTCTGGAGGTACGTAAGGAAAGAAAGAGAAGGCAAGAGATCAAGAGTTTTTTGGTTTTGGTTTTTGTTCTTTTTTTTNTTTTTTTTGGTCTTTTTTTGTCTGAACTGGGAGAGGACTGCTGCTAGATATTCTGGGCATCCACAGCACCAAGGATCAAGTAACTCTGTTGAGGGCTGTGGGTACAGCAGATGTAAAGCTCTTTTTCCTCAGAAGTGCAAGTATCCTGTGAAAAATCCCAGTGCCTTTTTCAGCCTGCTGACATTCCCAGGAGACCATGGGAGACTATGTCATGTAAAACAAACCACGGCATGATTCATTTCATTGTTTCATTTCAAGTAGAGGAAAATGTGCATTCTGATTTCTCAGCAAACCATGCCCTTAAGTTCAAGTAGTGACAAAATAACAAAAACACTTTGTTTTGTTTCTACCAAGTTCTGTCTTTGTGGTTTGTTTTTTTGCCACCTGAATCTTTCGTGGTTTGTGCTGCAGACAGCAGAGCTGGGGTGATGCATCATGTCAAATCATACAGAGATGCTCATGATGTCCAGTCACACCTCACTGGGTGCAGCACACTGATAGGAGGAGGTATTGCATGACAAATTCTATGTCTATATCACTATGTGTATGCATGAACAGGTGGAATTGGGGGATTCATCTGATGCTTTTGAATCAGCAGCTGTTTGGATAAATACCTTTCCCCCTCTAAGGATAGCAAAATGAATGCTCAAAGGAAAAAAAAACCAACAACAAAACAATATAAAAAGTGATTCTTACTCATAATCTTAGGCTGGAGACCATGTAGAATGGATACAAGATAGATTGGGAAAAAAAAGATAATTTGGTTAAAGTCAATGATTCTCCTCATGAGTGTTCAGCTGTGGAGCATCATTTTGTGGTAGATTTATTAGAGAGGTGTCACTGAAACCAACCACCACATAAACTCTAGTGGAAGGTGTCCCTGCCCTTGGCAGGGGGTTGGAACTGTTCTTTAATGTCCCTTTGAACCCAAACCATTCTATGATTCTTCCTCACTAGTTTCAGCATTTTGTGTTTCTCTTCTCTTCTCTTAAGCTCGGAGAAGTCCCTGCCTGACATAGCTGAAGATTATATTTGCATCATTGCTAGATTTGTTTCTAATTTCTTCCCATCTACACACAAAGCTCTCTCACATGACCTTTTTGAAGGAATCATCTGGGCTAACTGGCTAAGCTGGGTTCTTCTGCCTCTTGCCCCATGAAGACAGCACACAGGCCTGATAGCTCCCAGCAGGACTTTTGGGATCTTTCGTGATGAATTGGGAAAGAATGGTAGTTGCCATCTGTATCAGCGGACTTCAGGCTGTTCAAGTCAGTAGGTACCCATGCTTAAAACTTGCCCTCTCACTCTATCATCAGTCTTCTTCATGTGAGACTTCTATGTAATCTGATTTCAAAAAAACCCCAAACAACAAACTGGTAAAAAACACATGTGGGGTCTGGATATGAATCCAGGTTTTCTGTAAAAGTCAGGATGGATCCTGAGGGTGCATCTCAACAAGCTCCAGCAATGAAATATAAATTCTCTGCAAATATCCTCCGTTTGCAATTGGGGCAGAGTATGCTGCCAGAATACCGAAGGAGTGAACAAGAACGGGCAGCCCCAAGGAGGGTGTTTGAGTATGGTCCTGCAGTATAGACACTCACATAGAACACATATACTTAGAGGTTAATTTGGCTGGTAAAACCTGAAAACAAGCATCTCATTACCTCTGGAATGAACACATATGCTTGAGAGCATTCAAAGGTCACATTTGCTGTCTTTCTGTTATTGTTTTGAAGGGAGAAAAGAAAGAGAGTTTAGGGCAACTTGAAATCTTGCTGTTGAAGTCTGATCCTATCTCCTGCTAGATAAAGCAAAATAAATGGACATAAACAAGGATAGAAAAGAACAACAAAGGCAGGTTCTATCTCTTGGAATAATATTTGCTCCTGACTTTGCTGTGGGAGAAGCAGACCATGCACACTGAGGTCTGACATGCTCGCTGGCTTGCTGGGCTGCACCAACAGGTGCTTCCTTCTAATTTGGTCCCAGTTTAGAAGCACTAGAAAAGGTGAATTTTGTCCTAACAAATACTATACAGCTGAAAGGATAGGTGACTAGAAATACATGGCTGAAGGACAATTGTGGAAAAAGGGAAATTTTATGTTACAGGTGATATTCAAGTTTTAGCACATACAACAAAGTAGCACCTAGTTCCCTCCCTCTGTCCTTTTGCAGCCAGGGTGTGTTTCATGACCTGCTTGATGAGTTCAGCAATGATAATAAAAGTTGAGTCTTCCAGCTGGATTCAGTCCCAATAACCCACAAATATAATCCTAAGCAGGATACCAGTCTCATCTTCTTACAGTCAAATGAATTTCAATTAAAAAAAATTCTGTTAAAAGTTTTCTCCTATTTGTAGAACCTCTCAGTTCATTATTATCCTCTTGACATTACTGGGAACTTGGATGACTTCTGATGACAGTTTTCTTCCTCTGAATGACTCTTTTATTTGGAAGGATTTTATAAATAGTTTCTCTCCACACACCCTACAGCCTAATCTAGGATTTCATGGCTTTAGGTACCCCAAGGATTAATCACCAGTGCAAAAGGTTAGCTCAGAAAGGTAAATTCGGATGCCAATACAGGGCATCTAATCAGGACAGTGGCTAAAATAGTAGCAGATGTCTTACAGCAACGCAAGGACTGTGGCCCTCTTTGCACTTCTTTCTTCCCCAGTGTCATACTTCTCACTTAGCTTAGATCTGTTTGGATGGGGAGGAGGAGGAGCTGAGAAAACTCAGTGCTCAGGTCCAGTGGTTGGGAAAGCCTTCTATGCCTCAGCCTTTACACTTGCTGCTAAGGAAAGGGGAGGAGAAGAAAGGTTTTAACAGACAGTAAAGGTCAAATGAACAGCACACACTTGGAGCAGGGAGGGCTCTTTCTCTCCAAGAAAAGCAGAAGGATTTTGTTGTTAGATCAGGGAAATAATCTCTCAGTTCATAAGGGAGAATTTGAGTCTTCTACAGACTTGTCTTGCAAACTGAGAAGCTTTCACTGCTGTGAATTTGCATGTGATCATTTGTGCTAAGGAATTACAAGTCAGTGCAGGTTGCAAACATTATTTGCTTTGTGCCCTTGAAAGCCACTGCCTGTTAAGGCTGCTGCACCTGAAAAACTGGCTTAGCCAATCAGGTGGACTGTATGGTGACCTACATGTTTGGTGTCTGACAGCATTATTACCAAGCAGATTGGTACTAGAATAAGGGTAAATATAGCAGGAGTGATCTCTGATCCAATAGGAAAAAGAAAGGTGCAAGAGACCAAAGCATCAAATATTCTAAAAACAGGAAGAAAATGGGCAGAAGAAAAGATTAAATCTATGTACTACCTGTAATAGGACTTTGTAAATGAGAGACATGAATGTAAGTATAGAAATACATATCATGTCAGGTGAAAGTAGATGTTGTTCATGAATACATAGTTAAGGACTACATTTTGTCAGACTAAAACCAACTTCTTGTTATGCATTAAAATGGATTTTTGTGCATAGGTGTTTACAAGCATAGTTTAAGAAGTGGCTCTAGTCTTTTGTAGAGTGAGAAGTGAGATGAGCTGTGACAGTTAGTATTCACAAGGGAAAAAGAGAGGCTAGAATGAAGCTGAATTGGCAACCCTGATTTTTATTTTAGCTATCTGTACAAACGCACGAGTCCTACTAAAACACGAAGGAAGCTAAGCTGAATTTGAGACTAGCATATGGTTCATTGTTTGCCCATCCAAATGAAGTTGGAATGCAGCTTCAACTTGTCAGATTATGTTATAGAGGACATCCAAGATTCTATTATATTCTTATTAGCTGTCCAGAACTTAACGAGCTCAATAGAGATAGATTGCTTAATAAGACCCCTCAAAGTGTATTTTTTCTGTCAGGAGATGGGGAAGTAATTTGACCGATCTTGCTGTCCAGGAGTTCAATTTTTTAATCACCTAGATGTATGAAAAAAACCCTTTTCCCCAGAACATCTACAGGAGTCAGATTTTTCTGTTATATCATTTATATACTTTCAGTAATTACACTCCATTTACTGGGTCATGGGAACTGACATTTAACTTTGAAGTGAAATGAATAACAATGAATTCACCTCTAATAGTTTCCCCATTACTCTGACCTTGCAAAATTACATTGCGATTTACTTTTTGTTGTATGGATTTACCTTTTGTCTTACTAAACACCTACGTTGGGCAGAATACAAAACAAAAATCAGATAGAAATAACTAAAGTGTTAACTCTGTTCTACACAGATCACTAATATGACCTTTATAAACCACTCATGCTCTGGTCAGGAGTGCTTCAGTTTATCAACCTGTGAAAAGGAAGACTACAAACCTGAAAACCTGTAGGCCCTCCCCGAATCTTGGCAGACCAATCAAATTTTCAATTGTGGACAAATCCGTATGGATTATGTTTCAGAGTCATAAAGTTGCATCCAAAGTTGTGTGCATATTCCTTCTCTCATGTGAGAAAACAGAGAGATTTTCCTGGTATCAAAGGCTCTCCCCTTAATTAGAAACAGTAAAAAAAAAAGTAAAAAAAGAAAAAAAACAACAACCAACCACCAAAATATTGTACTGAATCCCTTTAAGATAATACTCCTTGCAATAACAAACTACTGTCTTATTACAGTAACAATTTTTCTGTTGCCATTATAAAGCAAAAAAAGTCAGATAAACCCTTGTCCTTGAAACATGTAATTTAGAAACAATTAATTATTGCACCAATTCTCATATAGTTTTCCTTTGTTTTATGATGACAGAGAAATTCAACAATTGTGTGTAGATAGAGATTAAATTTAGCCTTAAGTGAAATTTAGCCTTAAGTGAAACTGAAATTTTCCTGGGATTTTGATTTAACACAGTGATGTTAATGATATTTAAATCTCCCAGATGACCGTGATATCAGAAAGTCAGTTCATTTTTTGAAATTCAAACCGTTCATGCCAAGCTGTTTTGGACAGATACTGCTAACATCCTAGGCAGCCCTATTCTTTCAGACATCTTCTGGACTCCTAACCTGAAAGTATGAAAACTAAGCACAACTCACACACAAGATTCTGGTTCACACTTGAATCATCTTCGATCAATTTGTTTCAGAACACCTGGTAGTTGAATATATCACTAGAGAAAGAGACTCCTCCAACTTTACTGTAATTTGGAAGTGATTGTCACAGGCAGAATGTCACAGTACCGTCGGGAGTTACCCCTGGGTTAAAGTTCACTTGAGACTGCAGCAGAAGCCCATGGCTTTCACATTTTCCAGGTAAAGTGGTAAGTTTCTGCTTTCCACAAAAGCTACATCATGTTTAGTGTCATACCAAAAGTCTTTTTTCCTTCTTTTTAAACTCCACAGTGAATCCTCTTTGCTTTTTTTTTAAGCGCTTCATGATGAGACACTGTTTGACTCTTGACATTGATGTAAGTCAAAAAAAAATTATTGTACATAGAAGACAAGACTAACCCAACAGCTATCCTTTCTAATCTATGCTAGAAAGTTTAAAACTGTCTACCAATGAAGCAGGTCAAGATTTGAAGGCTATTCTGCTTTTCAGACTCTTGATATTATGATCTTTGTATTTTTCCTATGGCCCAGGAAAGACCACAGTTGCTGCACTGCACAGCATACAAAATCAGGCCCCCCAAAATCCTCCCCTGTGGCAGTGCTTAGGGCTAACCAGAGCATCTTTGGAAAAAGGCATAACATTTCACTATGCACTTATGATAATTATCCACTGGAACAAAATCCTTATGTGTCATCTAAGAGGCCCTAAGGATAAAAGCGGTAAGGTGTCCAACAGATGACTGTCAAAACTCAGGGTTCAATTGCTTCTTGTCAGAGTCTAATTTTATCCTACATTATCTGTTATAATATCTAATCAAGCACTAATGGCACAGAAAGTGCTCCCCTCACACACTTAAAGAGCTTTGTGTCCTCTTTAGCCTCTCACAGGAGAGCTTTCAGCCATATTTCACATGCATTTGCTATTTCCCAAAACCATTTGTCTTCTATCAGAATAAATCTTTTGATTTTTGACCATTGAGATGAAAGATAGAGAATTTTACCAAGTTAACTTTACTTTTTGTTGGATTTTCAGTTTTCCTTTTTCTTCTCTCAAACAGATATTACAGACAGTAGCAAGAGAAATAATTTTATTGGAGATTTTAGAGCTAAAATATTTGTGCCTGGCAACATAACAATAGTGGGACTAACCCTCAAGTGGGATTAGTGCTTCTTCTGCTATGCACTTTACAGACATAGTAAGAGGCAGTTCTTGCACCACAAAGTTTAAAAAAAAAAAAAAAAAAGACCAAGCCCGACAAAAATACCAAGTCTAAGAATGAAAGAAATGAAAGCAAGTTGCTCTAATTTTAACAATAGGAAGCTTTGTGGAACAGAAATCAAAGAACCACTGAGATTTTTGTAAAGATAAAACCTTCAGTAATGAATAATATAGGTTTGGGTAGCAAAATACTAAATTTTAATTGTAAAGCTAGTAATGTGGAACCTTATAATCATGGTACTAGGAAAATAAGAGTGATTTTTATAAGGTTGAAGTAATAGCTTGCAATGATAATTTTGATTATTACTCATTTAAAGAATTATTTGGATGTGTTTGGTGCATAGAAGAACAACGAGGACAACTTGACTCCTCCTTTATTTAGTAATATGTTTTGTTTCAAATATGTGAGATATAAACTATGAAGGAGGATGCAAGCCCGATTTGGATAGGAATTCATAAAATAATAAATGTCAGAGATAAAGAATGAAGGAGGCAATGAAATTAAATTAAAAAAAAAAAGTAAAATAAGGGGAAAAAAATTACTTTTTGAATCCAGTTCCTTCTCTTTTTTTATTAAAAAGGTGCCTGGAGTGCATAAAAATATTGTTTAGAAAGTTATTTAGAAAATACAGTTTGTTTAGTATGGAAAAGAGAATATTAAGGACTTGATAGTTCTTCAATTAAAAAATAAATTGAATTTTTAAAAAGAAAAAAGTTACTGATAGTTTTCCAAGGTTCAAAGAAAGGAAAAAATGTACAAATGTGGCCAAGCATTAGGTCAGGCTGCATGAGAATTATACAGAATCTGTTTTAAGAGTTTTTTTAAAAAGAAAATTAAACAATCATCTGAGTGGTAAGGGTACTATTGACGCTGTTGAAAAAAATTTATTTCCTGGGTTTCGTCACAGTTGTCTTACTCTCTGATTACATTTCTTTGCCAGAGCAAGGAACTTAAGGAGGAAAGGAAAAACTGAGGGCAGTGGTAACAGGAAGGCTAATAGTAAACGCTGATCAGGTATCCCAGGATAAATGTTTAGCTCTACAGATGAAATGAAGTTCCCATTCAGGAATCTTTCTTGCCTTCTTTTTCTATAATAGTTTCCCAAGTGACTATGAAAAATTAATGGCACAGGTCTTGCTTGAGATTGCAGTTTACTCTTGCCAGTCTCGACTGCATACGTACAATGATATGTCCAGAGTTACAACTATTTCACCAGCATTTGTGTCTCCTTTCTGCAAGTCTGACAAATGCAGATATGGGACTGTATCAGGTTTGCGTGGCAAGGTTTTGGTAGTGGGGAAGCTACAGGGGTGACTTCTCTGAGTAGGTGCCAGAAGCTTCCCGCATACCTGACAGAGCTAATGCCAGCCAAGATGAACCTGCTGCTGGCCAAGATCAGATTCATCAGTGACCATCAGGTGGTAGCACCTCTGGGATAATGAGTTTAAGAAGCAGGAAAAAGCTGCAGAGGAGCAACTGCAGCCTAAGAGAGGAGTAAGAATGTGTGGAACAGCCCTTCAGAAACCAAGTGCCGAAGGGGGAGCAGGTGCTCCAGGCACCAGAGCAGAGATTCCCTTGCACTCCACCGGGGTTGTCCTGGTTTGAGACAAAATTCAGAGGAATGCTCTGGGAAGAACGTCTCCTCTATAGCAGGCAGGTTACAGCCGCCCCTCCCCCACCAGCTTCGGGAAAAAAAATTCCTTGATGGAAAGNTGATGGAAAGTGAAAGAGGAAAAAAAC